>JALPQI010006036.1:0-58573 GCA_025490895.1 Thaumatotibia leucotreta
TTCACAAAATGTGTCAAAGACAACAGATTCTATGTTGTAGTACGCCAGTAGGATCCGAAAAAACTGTTACTTGTATTTATAGTTTTTTCGGATCGTTTCGGATCTTACTGGCGAACGGTATACCTTTTGTTCTCAATCCTCTCATTTGCGTTGGCTCTGTAACCGAATAGTACTGAGTTATCTTTGCATTTGTTATTGTTTTATACAGGGTTACTTTTTCACGAGTACAAAAAATCAACATACGTAATAGTAGTCCAAGTTACAGAATACTAGCATTTTTTGTTACTACCCCTTTAGAACAAAAAAACTAAAATACCGATGTTTGAACTTATCCGCAAACCTAATAAGAAAATTGGACGCATTACGCATTATCAATGTACATAACTAGCAAAACACACGAACTGGCAACTGTTTGTTTACAACGTCATCGCACGTGGCATGGCGGCTTAGAAAAGCGGCGGTGATAATCAACTTATGATTATGACTTGGCAAAAAAATCTTACTTGATCCCAAATCTTCCTTCATACTTGCACTAAGGACAGAAACTTTCTTCATTGAGGCGTATTTAAACACTTGAAATCAACTTTATGCACAATGATTGGAATAAAAAAAACATACCTGATTAATGGAGTCCATTTCTCATACTAATTAATTAATTCACATACTTTACTTAAGCAAGTGTTCAAAATGTTGGCCGTGGTTATCTAAACACACTCTTGTCCGTTTTTGAATGTTTCCTTCGATATTTCCCAACACAAGTCTGTAGTTCTAACTTCTCACTTTTAAGTTCATCAAATGCACTTATTATTAGATTTTTTAAGTCTTTTAAATTTTGGGCCTACCCTCACCCCACAAAAACAGTCACACGGGGTCAAATCTGTTGACCTGGCTGGCCATAGCTATAGCTTTAACACTGGCATTTTCCAGGCGGGGCACACTTTCTTCAGCGTATAGCCGCTGGGCTGCCACTGTACCTATTTTCCCCAATGAGAGAATAACTACGAACCATTTCGTACGAGCAATTTCCGACTGAAGGTAGTACGATGCGGCGCGCGCGCACATACCTACGTCAACCGTGACACTGACCGTCCGTGACCTAGTCACCGAGATTGAGGTAACTGCTATGTTGCCAACTCGTGCGCAGGTCGCTCACCCCTTTCCGCCGCCCTCTGCGTCCCGCACCCCGTTGACGTCTTGTAATTAGTAGGCCCATTATTTTGAATTTGCATGGAGGATAAATTAATAATAAATGAAAAAAAAATGTCAGTTTTATTTGATAAATGTAATCTATTATCGATACCAAATATGTGGGAAAATTTATTGTACCGGTGAAAAAGTAACCCTGTATTAATTTGCATTAAAGTCGATAAATCTTTCCTATGCTTGTTTGTCGGCTGTCCGTACGTTAAGTATATTACCATTAGGTATATTAGAGAGTTCACTCGGAAACTGTGTGTTGATTGTACCTACATTACGTGTGTAAGTACTGATTGGTTGACAAACGCTGCGAGTAGCTGTGATCTGTCATTGTCAAGGTGTTAATTCAAGATTAATTTTGATCTCTCACTGAATTTTTATTAGAAAGTTACTTAGGTATTTTTAAAATTAGTTATTTTTATCAAATACCTAGTGCTCACGGTTTGGCTTAAAATCTGCATCTTATTCCTCGGCATCAATAAAAGCGTGCATGATGGTAGCACATTGTATGACGCGTAGTTAAGGTGCGTGCAGACCAAAAGAGCATTCGCTGTTCTATCCCCCACTCTACGAAAACAACGGATCACGTTTCGCGTAACGATCGAATTTCGTAGAGTAGGGGGATAGAACAGCGAATGCTCTTTTGGTCTGCACACACCTTTAGGTATACACATAAATGTATTCCTACCTAAGTATTCACAATAAGTCATCGACAGGTAGGTACCTAAACGGTAATCCTGCAATCTGTATGCATCTATTTTCCTTATGTAAAGCAACCTATTAATTTTGTAAGCTGCATAATTATACACAATATGATTCTTGAATAAATCGAGTTTAGAATCGTTACAAAGTCGTAAATTATAATGATAAAAATTGTGAATTGAGAGAAAAATAAAGAGTTTTTATAATTTAACGTGAAATGCATCACACATGCACTTACGTATACGAGTACCTAAGTAAGTACCTATGTTTCTACTTTACAAAAAATGTAATGATTAAGATTTTTATACATTTTATAGGGATGATACGCATATTTTGGAGTAGTTATTCTCCCATTGGTATGGTTCAAGTTCAAAGCAATTTTCAAGTAAATCTCGATCGATCTCTCTCGGCCGTACTCTCAAAAGGAGGCTGAAGGACAGTTACATCCACAATCGACATTATCGCCGTAGGTACTGCATTGTATCAGTAATGAGATGAAGATGTAGGATACACCTGTAGTTGACTATGACTATACCTACAAGGCTGGAATCCATGGCAGTTTGAATGGAAAAGCAATGCAAAAAGCTGGTCATTAATACCTGTGAAAGTAACATAAATTGTTACCTATTTAGTCATCAATCGGCCTGCAACCTTCAATGCTTAAGCTAAGGAGTAGTATATCAGGGGTCAGCTGACTGCTCTAGGACAATTTGAAAATTTACAATTGAGCTGGGGAATTGGTAAAGGCCTGGGTCTAAATGTTGCTTGGGTGCCGAGCACTGCAGATCATGCTGACAATACCTGTCGATCTAACCCAAATTGGTACCATCGTCAATCGGTGCTGCCTCCGTAAGTGCTTCAGCTGCGGACTAAGTGAACGAGAAGAGAGTTGGGGGACTTTTTAAAGGCTGGGTCTAAAATGCAGTGTGGCAGGCCATTGCCATAGGGTGCTCCGCGTCAATGAGAGGGAGGTTGAAAGATAGGTACAGCGTTGTGTCCAGGACGACAGATTGCGTATTAATCACTGCTGGCTATGTAACCACTACCTGTAAAAGTAACAAACTGGTCATCAATCGGTACTGTCTCCGTTGGAGCTTCAGTTGACGATGGTACTCCAGACTATTGACCTACGACGTTCGCTCGCCTGCGAAAAGCGGGGTGGGTGACAGGTGCAAGGCTGGGTCCAGGGTGACAGTCTCCGTATAAACCACCGCTGGTCATGACACCTAAACCTGTAAAAGTAACAAACTGTTACCTAAGTAGTCGTCAAACGGTTCTGTCTCCGTTGGTGCTTCAGTTGAGGTAGCCCAGCCCATTGGCGTAGGGCATTTGGCTCGCCTCTCAATGGCTGGCTCCGAGTCAACTATAGGGCTATGTCCAGGACGGCACTTAGCGTAGGTAGGTATAAACCACCGCTGGCCAAGTAACCAATACCTGTAAAAGTAACAAACTGTTACCTAAGTGGTCGTCAAACGGTTCTGCCTCCGTTGGTGCTTCAGTTGAGGTTGATGGTACCCCAGCCCATTGGCGTAGGGCGTTCGGCTGGCCTGTCAGAGGGGGGCTCGGAGACAGGTACAGGGCTGGGTCGAGTACTGCACCTTGAGCGCAGACGACCACTGACCATGCTAGCAACACCTGTAACATTTTTAAATCATTCATTCATGAAGAACATAATACATTTATATACAATTACGTTTGGTAGTTACAGTCAACCTGCATGACAGTTAGTAGGCAGTGCATTTGCTCTTGATATCTACAATACAATTGTAAAATGAAAGACATATAATTATGCAGATTTTATATTAAATGGTAAGGTAGGTAGAATGTAAGGGTACGTATATTCTCATTGATCCTGACCACAAGTTTCTAATAAAATCTTACTGACATATTTCTTGAAAATACTCGTGTACAGTCACCACATGGGATTGTTGAGCCACTTGCCACTGTTCGCAACTTGGTCGAATAATACAAATCGGGTTCCGAACTCTTATGAGGCTGGTATCTGTATTTATATTAAATCAAATTTATGTTTCGTTTTTAATTAATGCATGTTAGCAGTAAGATGTTATAAAACTATTCTTTGAAAAAAGAAAGTCCCGCTGAGTTTCTTGCCGGATTCTTCTCAGGCAGTGGTGTAGGGTTAGAACCGGAGGTAGTTTTTTTTTTCTCTCATTCGCTATTTAGTTTAACGATTCAAAAGCACTCGTTGCTGGGCCTAATTGAATAAAGAATATTTTGACTTTGACTTTGACTTTGGTATCACGACTTCGGCCGAACTCTGCTGACCAATGGGGCGGGCCTTGCTACGGTTAGCCAATGACCGCTCGCGTATTCTTCAGACATTACCATGATTACGTAATAACAAAAATGTTTAACCAATGATTGATTGCTATTATTCCGGAAGCTGACATTACTATAGTTACGTTATAATTATAACATCCGCTTTAGTCCTGGAGACGTCAATCTAACTTCAGAGCCCTGATGGTAATTTCGTTCACTTTCTTTTTAACGGCTGTCACTGACAGGTATTTTTTCAAAGTTTGAATTTCAGTCAGAAACTTTCAAGTTTCTACTAAACATTTTTATGGCTATTGATAGATTATAAAATTATAGGTAGATTGTAAAAGGTTACCTACCATATTTCTACAAAGGTTACATTACATAAGTTTTCAACTAACGTCAACTGAGCTGTAACGAATGATAATAAAGACAGCAATAGCCTTTGTCTCTGTCAATGAATAAAATAATTTGAAATTGCTCGATAACATGCTATATTTATATAAATATCTTGAATGGAAAAAATACCTCGCCTATTAATGTCAGATAAGTCATGCCAACCGATTTGAAGCAAATACGGAGAAATTACTAAACGGTTTTAGACAAATCTATGAAGAACTATCGTTATCCAGTTTCCTCTAGGAACAACGACATCTAGCGTCTAATAATGGCCGATGACTAATCTTTAATTCTCGTAGACGAAGAAATTTTTATTATTTCAACTAGTTTTGACATACTGAAATTTTGACGCAACAAAGATTCGTATTTGACTGACATATCATCGGGGAACATCGGTCATGTGCCTACTAACGCAAAATACCGAACCCATAATATTACACGACCAAATTGCATCCATTGCCAAGTGGCTCAGCATTCCCATGTGGTGACTGTACATACACATTGTACCTATAAAATGTATCAGAAAATGCCGCAAAAATGGGAAAAACGCTCAATTGTCGCAAAATTACTATTTTGGAAAAAATGCAATGGTATGGAAATACATTTGTTCCGTACTTTAAAAAATATTTTTTCTTCTTCTTTCGTTCCACAAACCTAAAAAAATAATTCGTCATTCGTGCGTTGTTGAGTATTGTCGGTTAAGCTTTTTTCGAGTTTTTGTGAAAATATTCATAGGATTGTTTATTAAAAGTTTGCTCATAAAAATGGCAGGAAAATAATTTCTTGTTGTTGTATTTTGGCCTTTTTTCCGCAAATCGGATGTCGAATGCTTGCCTATTTTGCGTGGTCCCAACGCTGGCCCACTACTTGGTGGGGACTTCACAGACACCCTACAATTTCTTCGCAGATGTATGCATGCTTCCTCACGATGTTTTCCTTCACCGTAAAACACTTGTGAATGTCAAATGACATTTCGTAGACATGTTTTTTGAAAAAGTTATTGGTATGAGCCAGGAATTGAACCCTGCGTATCAGCCGTGCGTTTTACCGCTCGCCGCAATTTGTAAAATTTGCTTATTGAAAAAATACGAATACTTATGGTTCACAAAAACTAGACAGGATTAAGCGCATATCATCTTATGAAAGCAAGGATTAAATATTTAGATGCCTATGTGTGTATTTTACCTTCCTATTCATTGCACACTACACATGATTTCTGGTAGACTTAACAGAGACTTAAAAGAGTTTTTGTCTAGTTTCATTGCATATTATCATCGAAAGGTATGTTTTTGAGTTTATACGGTCCAGTCAGATCTGCGAAGTCACAAACACGGTAAACTAATAATTATTAGTCATAAGTAGAGACATCAGAGATAATTGGCCGATGAGCAGACCATGGGTTTACCTGTCAATATTTATAAAACATTAAGCATCTACTTAAATTACTTAGGTGCAACTATTAAGTGTTTTTGCGTGACTTGCGATAATATTACCAAGCCAAGAACCTATGTAGGTATCTACATTTCCTTAATGCAGATAATTGAGATTCTGGTGAGTTTTTGCGATTTGAGGGGTTATTGACTTTAAAATGTAATGTGAGAGGCACGAAGACCTGGCAATTGGTACATAAAAGTTTTGTCCATAGATGTGAGCAAATATTTCCTTATTTCACTTGAGCAATATGTGGAATGTATACTTTGTTCGGCATACATTTATTTGAAATTATCAGAGTTATCTATAATGTACTTGACGTACCTCATTGTTAAATGGCGATATCTTTCAAAGATATTTTGTTCTCCTGCTTGTAAAATGTGTAGCTTAAATCTAATGTTAATTTATCAAGAAAACTGGATAAATAGTGACTTACCTGCATTATACCCATTGCGTCGACTATGTCATCAGCGGAACACCACAAAATTAAAAACACACAAAAACCTCGTTTCTCCGAAACCTGACAACTATTCCTAAATGAGGATGGGATAGAAATGTGAGGAAAGCCTTTCTCCCACCTTCATTTTACGACCTATATGGCGGCCAAGGGCGGTCAACGCATGCTTACGTAATGTGAAAGTGCATTGGATTTTATTACCAAGTTAGACCACTTAACTTAAAATGGGACTCACTAATTTTCCAGTAAAGTATAACAATAGAGACGATGATAGAGGCGATGATGATATCACTAACACATGAGTAGAGGTCGAGTCCTATATGACTTTTTGGTTTATTAGATAATAAGTTGTGGGGGTATGGTAAATTAGATTAATAATAACTTTATACTAGCTTAGCTAAGTTGGTACTTTATAATATTAAAATAAAATCAATAATAAGTTGTCATGAAGCTGGTAGCCAACGTATATATTTTTCATGTTTTTTTTTCTATTGATCAAATTACTGTCACGTATGACTTGAACTACCAATAATTTGTACCTACAGCTCTCTGGTACAATATAACATAACGAACGTTTTCTCAAACATGCAATGAAATGTTGTAGTTACGTGTCTAAAAAGTGGCCGGGAAGTACCTCGTTGCCGGCCTAGGCCGGCAAGTGCCTCTTTTTTAATTTTCATTTGACATAGGGTGGTGACCTGGCATCTTGGCTTTTAGCCAATAATTATCTGTAAGTAATATTAGTATAAAAAAAATGATTGGCAAATTTTTGCAGTTATAATTAGGTATTTAAATTATATAATTTAAAATAAATGTACAATAACTACTCAAAATAATATTTCAAAAGCAGTATTATACGGCGCGATTCGTCGGCCCCGATCACCGCATGCGATTAATTGGACCCAAGACCCAACCGACCGCGTCGTCTAATACCGCTTCTTAAAAGTAAAAATTTTCTACTTTCAAACAGGTCAATCTTAAAAAAAAATGAGGTTTCGGTGTCGTATTCGACTTTTGTTGTGTTTCAAAGACTTAGTTAAATGTAGTTGACTTATAATTTCTTACATACATTTTTATATACATTTTTAAATTTTTTTGTTTCATTTTATTGCATGTTTGAGAAAAGCATTATACATACCTCGGCCATGAAGTGACGGGTTGCCGTCCGAATACTATCTACATATATTCGGCCGGCAACCAGTCACTTCCCGGCCTCGGTAGTAATGTACCTACTATTGTTACCGTGTGAACTTAGTAGGTAATCCACATCCTTATTTACTTTGCTCTAATTAGCTACGACAAAATTATATTTTCAAAAACTAATTATTAAAAAGAAAAACAAATGCTTGTAGGACAAGTGAAGATGAAAACGAACATGCCTAAAAAGTTGGTTCGTCAGGCAGTACTGGTAGTAGGTAGTAGTGATGATGATGATGCCCTGACCGATTTCGGCCACAGCGACTGTTTTCCTCCGGGACTAAATTATTTTTTTAGAATATAGCTGTTCCATTCTGTAGTACCTACCTAACAAAGAAATAAATAAAATTTTAGCGCTAAATGAGCGAGTTTCCAATTATGTTGCCAACTCTTTGATGATATTAAAATCAATTCAAGATTGTGTGTATGCAAATTAATACCTACACATAAATATTTATAATCATACAAAATTATGGTAACAAAAAAGGAAAATTTAACATTGATTTGTAAATCTGTCTTAATTGTGTAGGTGCGACATTTTTGAGAATTGCTCAGTTAAGAGTCGAGGTATTCTTTCTTTCGGTTAGTTCTGATTATAATATAAAGGAAACCCGAACCAAACCGAGCTACCCGAGGATCTGAAGGCTATGCATTTTTGTGCACAAATCTCAAATGAAGACGTAGTAGTGTAAACAACATGTTATGTGTCAAATACTGACCACAGAAATAAATTATATCGCTTTTAACTACCACGTGAATGACTAAACGTATGGATTCTTCGGAAAAACCACACGCTCTGTAAATATTTACGCTAAATGTAGAGTCTGTGCGGTATGTGTAGGCATCTGCTAGCAAGGCACGCCCATGTATCTCAAATGATATCACTTTCTGCGCAGAATCTGCCAAAGACAAAGGATGAATAACCTGCTGATTAAAGAATCGGTGACGTCCATTAATCTTCGATTTGTTTTTGAGGTACTGCGGCCCTACCGCGTACATCAAAATTCGCAAATTTCAAGAATTTGTCTCTCTCACTCTAATGACTGCTTCGTTGGAGTAACAGAGAAAATCCTCGAAATTTACAAGTTTCGATTTTCGTGTTAGTAGGCCTGGTCAAGGAAGTTTCGAGCGTGACATTATAAATTTCTGTGGTTCCGGTAAACAAATGACAAATATGTAGATACTTTACGATTACAAAGGACAGAATCACGACGGAAAAGATTCTTGTATAGAAGATACAGAATTCCCTGACCTTACTGCGCATAAACGTAAAAAAATGATTTCATTACAGTATTTGGGAAACCTTATCTTTGACCTTAATGGAAAATGTGTCAGTGTGTCTACAACATGTTAAATAAATAAATATATTTTTTTGTCATTTTTACACAAATCGACCTAGTCCCACGGTCAGCTCAATTACCTAAGGCTTGCGATGTGGGTACCAGGCGACGATATATATAATAGATACTTAAATACATAGAAAGGCATGACCAAGGAATAAATATTTGTGATAAATAAATATACAAATAATGCCCTCGCCGGGATTCGAACCCGAAACCTCCAGTTTCGTAGGCAGGGTCACTACCAACTAAGCTACGGAGGCTGACTAAAGAGAGCAAGATTTGCTGAAATCCATGTGTGTTAATGAATAAAAAAATTATACAAATATAAAAAAAAATGTTTATTAAAATAAATAACAAAATCTTGGGGTATAGGAAAACGATCAGAATGTTGAATAATAATTTAGTATCTCTACTTATAGGTTCAATAACTTTTGACTAATGAACTTACAAAAAGAACGATTGAAAAGCTTAATCAAGATCTTCAAACAAAACTATTATGAGGAAGATTGGCTAAGTAGTTTTTGAGTAGGTATGTAGGGCTAATCGAAAGAAAAGTAGATACTTACCTCAAATTCTGTCTAAGTAAATAAATCCCTTGTGATCGGGACAAGTGAGCGACTAGAGCAGCGTCAAAAGTTCAGTCGGTAGTGGCCCTGCCTGCCTGTTTGTGTTTTTATCGCAAATGTTTGTGACTAGGTAACTGTAGTTTACGTTTTCTATGTACTTTAGTGTTTGTGTGTATATTTCTTCTCTTCGTACCCACAACACAAGCCTTAATTGAGTTTAGTGTGGGATTATCTCATGATATTTATTAAGTGGTAAAGATGTAGAAAATTATCCCTGGCATGTTTTGCACAGTAATAATTTTCTAACAATAATAAAGCAAAAAGTAGAAATTGATTCATAAAGTGTTTCCGTGACTTTGAAACGGCCAAGTGTGACCGTGCTATTGACCTTTGGTTTTAGATGACTGCTCCTTTGTGTAGGTACACGATAGTGCGGTGCGGGCCAAAAGTGTGTCTACATATGTTTACGTAAAATTTTTAGGTTAGAATTAGAGAAGATATAGGAACTGTGAGTTTAATAATAACCAAGAAAACTTATACATTTTTACTAATTAGGTAGGTATTATAACAATAACTATGAGACAAGATAGATACCTATACATTGCGATCGAGAGGACGGATCTTCCTACTCTTCCTTATAACTAGCGGTAGTTTAAAAATTGAGCAGGAGCCTATTGCATACTAATTTATACCACGGTAACGAGATCGGCAGTGAGAATACATTTGTCACCACCCCAACACTTCTCGTGGGTGTCGTAAGTGTCGACTAAGAGATTGAAGTGTCCGATCATTTTATTGATGAGGTGCAATTGGGCATAGATACTGATAAACTTAATTCGGAAATACATTTACTATCGCATCCGATACAAAAATACAAGGAAAAAGACAATAGGTACATAAAGAAGAGAATGAGAATATACAACGACATTCACACTATGGAGCGGAACGACAATCCTTCCCGCTACCGGTTGAGTCTACCAAACATTACGATGAACTTTCAGAATGGTTGGTAGACTCGGTCGGTAGCGGGAAGGGTCGTCGTACCGTTCCACCCTGTATACGACAGTAAGCTCGGAACTCGGCACTTGCTGGGAGCTTCGTCGGCTGCGCAACGCTGTTTTTCAGTCCGCACCCAGTTTACAGCATATAAAATTCTTAATGCTAACTATGGCGGAAAGTATATTTTGAGTAATGACTATCATTATTTAAGTTCTCTATGAGATTGAACATCTCTATTATATGGGCGTGCCGTACTGAGCTTCCCACACAAAGTAGTAGCTCATTTTTGCGAACTTTTATTTTGAGAACCGGACCAAGTAAGTGCGATAGGCCTAGTATACAGAGAATAAATAGTGCCTAGCTTATACGCGATGAAGACACAAAATGAAAAAATCTGCTAAAAATCGTTTAAAGGAAACCATTAACATAAAACACTAACCTAAATAAGAACACAAATCACCGTTAGTTAATTTATTACAATTTTGTTACACTGACCTCTTCCTACAAAAACAAGCGGTCGTCAACAGAAATGAAGGTCATAATCTACATTTTGTCCTTCTTGTTGGTAAATAAACGATTTGGCGGGGAATTCTGACTAAACTTGTTTCTCTTGTGGGCTTGGCCGCTACGTAAGTTGAATCTGCATCCTTATGTACGTGGTTATCGTAAATGTCACTAGAAGTACCCAGAGAATGTGTACGGAAATACGAAACGTCTTCTCTATAAAACTGGACAAAGAGAGATATTTATTTAAGGTACTTACATATTATTTGTATTTTTAATAAACGGTATGTTTTTTTTTTTGGAAATTAGTTTAAATTATCAACGCTATTCAACAACGTAGCTTAGGAGACAACAAGATTAGGAGGATTTTTTTATTTGCCTTTACGAAAAACAGGATGACTACTACTTCTGAAATCGAACTAAGTAATTTCAATAAAATTCACTTAGGGCGTCTATTTTACGTCCCAAAACCTCACTGGCAATTGGCACTGATTTCTTGACTACCCTGTATACTTATTTAACATTCGTAACTTTCTTAGGCCCTATTTACCTTTCTTGAACCAACTTCGCCTTAAAAAGATCCTATCTTTTATATATGTGGGAAGCAACATTGGACTTGAACTTTTAAAGGTAAGCTGGCGGAGATAAGTGTCTTGTTTACGAAACCGGTCAACCTGGTGGGACCTGAGGGCCTACCACGACCCATCATCGACGTGTTACCTCGCCTCCGAACTCGTAAAAGAATTTACGTACACGTAAGTGTGAAGGAGGCAGCACGTTTATCTTGGTTTGCCATATACCCTTTGGGTTTAGAACACGTATACAAGGGCAGGTATGCGGTGATATGCGTTTTCTTGGAAATTTTCCTTAGGGTGCCTTTGTTTCATGCCCTTGAACTCGAGTCTCTTGGTAAGGTTTTAGGTATCTCAGGGTCATGTTCTTGTCTTGATCCTGATGGTAAATACTAAGTATGAGGGCTTCGTCTCTGTTTTATATACGTACTTATTTTTTCTTAACTAACTATAGTCGATGTTACATTTGTGGAATTTTTATGCATTATAATTTGTCTGGACTTTAGAAAAAGTTTTGAGTTTGTACCTAATCAACGAATTTTAAGCAGGAATGTTTTGGTGCCTAAGCATGTATAGTCCATTTCAAATACGAAGGCCCGACGCCACACGAAACTTTTGTCATTTTAATTGGTCCACTACAAATTGGCACGTGTCGTCTACCGATGTATGTAAAGAATATCACGCCACAAAAGGGTCTGGCCAGGTATCTTTTGTTATCACTGATCTTATTGTTCACGCCTAATGACTTTGTCAAGTGGAATCTTGCCTTCGTATTTGAAATGGACTTTAACATCATGCACCCATTGGCTTACTTCATTAGCTAGACTCACTATCGCCAAACTGCTATTTTTTTTATGGTCGACATTAGCTTGACAGTTATCATGACTGTGATTATACTGATTATGGAACCACGGTGCTTGGCAACAGGGTCATGGTAGCTCTCCTCATAACCAGTAAGTGGTCGGTAATTGTCACTGTCATGGCCGAGAAAGGAGTCTTCAATCAGTACGGGCCATTCAAGAAGCATGAAAACGACTTACTGGTATAAATATGACTAGCAAGTCTTTGGTATCCTACCATCTGAATGGGAACCTGTTGGGAACAATACTTCCTTCGAAAAATCTTGCGTTCGACGTTTTGCAATTTTCAGGTAATAAGGGGGGGGATTTTGCAGGTTTATGAATAAGGGGGTTAAAATAAATATATTTTAACCCCCTTATTCATAAACGTTTGTTAACTTAACAAGCCGCTAATAATTGTTTGTCCCTTTCGGTCATAACAATATGTCTATAAGAGCAAAAGGGACAAACAATTATTAGCGGCTTGTTAAGTTAACAAACGTTTACGTATGAATAAGGGGGTAAGTCTCGTCTATCCAATCATAACCTAACACATGTAGGTACCTAATTTTGGTGTTTTGACCATGTGGCTTATCATGGTACCGTTTTATCCATTTATTATGTTACGCGTCACTTTAGCACTTTGCATACTTGTTAGAACGTGACAGCAACGACGACAAACGATTTAACGCGGTACCATCATAAGCCTACATACATTATTACCATTTACCATAGGATTATGCCAAGTCTGATATGTTATGAGTTATGAAAAAAATGTTTCAGACAAAACAAGTCACCCATTACATGCGAACAATATTATGAATATGCAAGTGTGCTATTCCTATTTTACCTAAGGTTAGCAATGTACAAGTTGCAGAAGATTCTCAAAATTGCGGGAATATACTCGGAAATTTACGAGATTTTTCATGAGAATTTTATATTAAGTTCTCATTGCGAATGTTTCCATGAGAACTTATAAAAATCTGTTATAAATAATTATTTTAAATCGTAAATAAGTAAACAAGGCAGTAAATATAACTCATAAGGCAAGTATCTCGTACGGTCTTGGCTTGATTAGATTGTTTGATAAATTTAGATTTCCGAGAACATTCTCTATGCAAGTTTCGCAACTTATGAAACTTCTCCTAGTTACAATGCTACCTAAGGTTTACACAATCATGGATTTTATTCAATAGGCGAGTACAAAATCCGTAGTGAATGCTCAAAATTTCTGCGACCTTTGTTGCTCAGAAGGCTGCATTCACCGCATCTGTGTTTTAGGATATCCTGTTTACATTAAAAATCAATTGTCTGTTAAGATATTTTCTGAAGAGGCTCAAAAATAATCTATTGTCATGACAATGACAATACCAATAGATTATTTATGGATTGCTCATTTTATCAGAGTGGTCCTAGGGGCTATTAATTTCTGCTAAGTACTGTTTCCTAATCGAATTTAAATTACCGTGAGACATGTTTGATATACAGAATGCCCTAGATCTTCCTGTACTGTACTGGACACGACCGATAGGTCCATCTCACTACACTGGGCAGCCGATAGGGGTGTTAAAAAAACAATCCCATTCCTTGCACCCGATTGTCTGTCAGCAAAATAAAACCCATAACTCGCCAGTTTCAAAATAAATGGGCTTTACGTACGTACTTAATTAAGTAGCTAAGTAATTACTTTTTCGGTTTCAATTTCATTGTTTCCCAGAAACAATTGCATGGATGTCCGCCTAGCTACCGCATTAAAAAAAACTATGAACATGGCAGCGAATGCTCAGTTGATTTATTTGTATTTTGTCTTAGACCATATTTCCATATTTTTTTCTGGCGGGATTAAAACAAGAAACAAAATCACTCAGAAATAATATTTTTTCCCATAAGAGGATAAATAAAGGTACCTAAAAATAAAACAATGAACACATTTCGGTTGTTTATGTTCAATAGAAACCGACCAAATACCTACAAGTGAATGATATGCGCTCCGAGGGTTCCGTATTTTATGGCGTATGGCCAGCCGTACACCTGTAAGTTCTTACTAATGTACGGCTGGCCTAATATCAACTTTTTATGTTTTTAGGTGTTATTAAGATTCTAAACTAGGAGTTGTTAAAATATTGATTACCTTAATTGTAATATTTTTTTTATCGGTTTGTATTCATTCATAAATGTAGAATTTATATAGATAAATTAAATCAAACGACTGTAACATAACCTATACCTACCTATCTAACCCTTGCCTTAAATTCTGCACCTTACATTCTCTGAGACATGAACGCATTGTGACTGAACTGTCTTGGGAGTTGTGTCTTTAGGCCTAAGTTTCCTCATAATTATTAGGTACTTAACTACGCTCTCGGTCAAAAAATACGGGCGAGGTAAAATCTTTCTTAGTAAATACTGTAAACATGTTAATTTCAAACAGTTTACAGGATACGATAAGTGAAATCCAATTGAATATGCAAAATTATGCCTGTACAAATCGATCTAACGACCTTTTTTTCACATGCCTTAATTGAGCTTACCGTGGGACTAGGTTGATTTGTGTAAGATGTCCCAACGTATTTATTATTATTATTTTTTATTTTATGATAAATTTTAAGGAAAATAACGATTTATAATTTGATGTTAAAAAGGATTCTAACTATCCTGTAAATATTAGAAAACTGTCTTTGAAACCAGCCCGTTTGCAGTATTTTCTATGAAAATGTAGGTACACCCGACCCGAATTCATTGACCTCGCTCGAGTGTAGTAGGTATTTGGTAGAATATACTTGTACTGATAGTAGGTAGGTAAATCTAAGACTGATTGTGATTAACTAGCAAGCTTCAAGCTTCGTGGCCTAAAAGTTGGATGTAGAAGTAGATGTTTAATAATACGGATTCTTGAAATCTAGGGTAGCTGTAACAAAACAAGACGTAGTCATAAATTTTGCTACTTAACTTAACAACAGACCCTGAATGCACTAGAAAGACAAGTAGAGTAAATACATGTATGTACATATATGTTTACATCATACATTTCTCAAAATTCATTACATTTATATAATTATTCTGACTATTATAGACTTCATCTCTAGTTAATGTACCTACTACATCTGTATTTATATTAAATCGAATTTATGTTTCGTTTTTAATTAATGCATGTTAGCTGTAAGATGTTACAAAACTATTATTTGAAAAAAGAGTTTCTTACCGGATTCTTCTCAGGCAGTGGTGTAGGGTTAGAACCGGAAGTAGCTTGTTTTTTCTCTCATTCGCTATTTAGCTAGTTTAACGATTCAAAAGCGCTCGTTGCTGGGCCTAATTGAATAAAGAATATTTTGACTTTGACTTTGTACTTTTATTATTTGTCCTGTATGATGATGATGATGAAATTACATAAAATATTGAGTAGTACATAAAGAGTAAAAAACATTTTAAGACAACTTGGGCTATCCGGAGGTTTTTCTAAAATACCGGTTTCGGTCCCCGGGTGCAATAAAGAGTTATTGTATAGGTAGTATTATATTGTAATCACCATCATCATTTCAGCTGAAAGACGTCCACTGCTGAACATAGGCCTCCCCTAAAGATTGCCACAATGACCGGTCCTGCGCCACCCACCTTCACCATTATCAAACGGTTGTATGTGTATCTCCAATTAATTTTCCAATAAGTAACGGGAGATTACGATTGTATAGAGTAATGGTCCCTCTTACTTATTTTCGTTCTAATATACTTTTTAATTTTGTGTCTGTTTGCAACAATTAACCGTTAATCTATCATCTATCTCAAATCTATCCTCAAAAATCCCGTTTTACCTTTTCGACTCCAAAATCAGACATAATATTTTGGTCCTTTCCTTACCACATTTTTATGTTTATTCGCAGTAAGTACCTACAATATTCAAATTTATTCAAAGTAGTGACGATGATTATCGAGCTGAAGAGGATGATATATTCGAAGCTTTATTTAATTTGATTTCGTGTTTATGAGTATAAAATAGAACATCAACCAGTCCAAAGAATTCTCGTTTTGCGCGAGCTATCTGTCTGGAATGAACCAATAAAACGCAGGCCTTGAGATCAGTAACAAAATGGATTAATCGACAGTAAGTTCGCGTTAATAACGTCGCGGCAGCTCATGGTAAGCACACTTGGCACGATTACACAAAACATCCCTTTGGGTCTAGCAAGTATCAGTAAAGTTCATTTCAAATACACTCGACAAAGTCATTAGGAGTCAACAATAGGATCAGTGATAGTAAAAGATACCAGGCCAGACCCTTTTGTGTCATAATATTTTTTGCATTAATCGGTGTACGACACGTGCCAATTTGTAATGGACCAATTAAATGACAAAAGTTCCGAGTGGCATCGGGCCTTCGTATTTGAAAGGGACTATAAGCACCCTGGGCACGATTACACAAAAGATCCCTTTGGGTCCAGCAAGTGTCAGTAGTTCAGTTGGCTAGTGAGTGAAATGCATAAGGTATACATCAGGAAGAACCTTACAGACTGAAAGTGTCAAACCAGGGGGGTTACCATTGATCTCTTAAATGCGATTCAGCTTAGGTTCAGCTTCTCAGTTTTGAAAGTTATTCTGAAGAACTGGATGCTTAGCCAAGTTGCCAATCGCTAGCGCTTAGTAGCGTATCGTAGTTTTCCCTCTCTGTCACTCTTGCATATTAGAGCGACAAAGACAGCTAGCTGCCTTTCGTTTACGATTGACGATTAAGCGTTAGCGATTGGCAACTTGGCTAAGCACTCTAAACTGAGACATCGCGATTCAAATTAGGTCCAAAACGGAATAAGGTACCATACCTGACATGTATTGTAGTTATGATCTTATTGTAAGGTTTAACGTAATTTTATGAATCGTCAAATATAATCTTAGCATTATTTTATGTCGGCCACACTAGTAACATTTACGTTCGGAGGGTAGGTCTGGGAAAAGGGTAGAAGAAGAAGGGGGTAAATGAAAAAAAACGGTCAGTTAGGTCGGTGGATTTTGAAGTGAGCAGAGTGGTAACGATAAAAGGTGTGAAATATAATTTAAATACCGTGGATTCATTGCTTTATTGGAGTGTTCTAACAAGTCAGAAGCGGAAGAACCTGCACAAACAAACGTAAGTAACATGTTTAAAATAAAGTGAAAATAAAAAGTGTATAATGTAAAAGTTATAAATGTATATGTATACATATGTACTTAATCAGCGCAAAAAGACACAAAATACGATTGACTTCACGCTACCGTTATTAAATATGTACATAGGTACAGGTATTTTAAATTAACGTTCGTTATTGGCCATGATTATTAATATAATTACTACATTATAGTATTAAAAAAAACCCTTGGCTCAAAGTAGAAAGCGAACGTTACGTAATACACTTAAGTTACAATGATTAATGTGCATTATGAAATTGCAACAGGGGTTAATCTTGGCACCTGTAAAAGGCCATTTACTGTCTATTTGCTGTATTATACTTCGTTTTAGCTACATACTTATAATTGATTTACTTGCATGCCAATAAGGTTGTGCCTGGATTACTTTTATTTTATTTATTTATTTTATTTAACGATAGATGAAACGAGTATAACCTACCTACCTACCCACCTATCGTATAAATTTTAATTATAGGATATGATATAGGAGTACGACCTCCGACCTACAGTAATTTTATTACCCTATCTGATAGCTTAAGTTAAGTAAATAGATGAAAAATTCTTCCAAATATTAAATGTCATGCCAAAATAGAAACAATTAGAACCAAAAGAGAAATCGGTTTACTAAATTAACTAAACTAACCATATATAACAATAAAAGGGGATAGCGGCTAATACCCATCTGTTTCCAAGTTCCAGAAAATGAATATGGAGGCTGAGAATGACCGCAATGGAGATGGCCGCAGGCTATTGACTCCATTACGACATGGTCATAATGAGACGGGTGACAGGCGCTCTCGCAGCCGTAGCCGAGCCAGTAGGCGTAGCCGGAGCTCCTGTCATCGTCGCATACAAGACCGGGAAAGACAACTTGAGCGCGAACGAGAACGCGTTCGACAATTGGAACGAGATTTATTACTCGAACGTGAGGCAGACAGGAGGAGACGGAGCGAGCGTTTGAGCACCGAGGGAAGTGCGCGTCGAAGTCGGAGTCGACAACGCAGTACCGAGCAAGCTGAACGTCGGAGCCGACGTCCCAGCACAGAGAGAACCGATCGGGGAAGCCGACGTCTTAGCGCTGGAAGGAATGAGCGCCCGAGTCGCATCAGCGAACCCAGTCGTCACCGACACGCTCAGCTACCAGAGACGTATAGACAGCGGGACCGTCGTCCAAGCGAGGATCGTCAAACCAGAAGGTCACGTAGTCCTATGTTTTCTAGTAGTGATATTTTAAGTATAATTAAATCCATTAGGAGTGGCCCATCGTCGCAAGCTGTAAACCAGAGTACACAAATGAATATTAAAGGTTTAGACTATAAGAATATTGTACCCGAGTTCGACCCATCAGCAAAAAGCCAACGGATTGACGTATGGCTGCGAAAAGTCAATGAGTGTGCCTCTGTTTACAGCTGGGACGAAAAAACCACGGTTCATTTTGCCATGCAAAAACTTCGGGGACTGGCCAAGACCTGGTACGAGAGTCAGAGTTCTATATTATTCAGTTGGTCCGAGTGGCAAGAAAAACTTACCAGTGCATTTCCTTGCGACCAGAACTACGGCCAGTCCCTGGAGGAGATGCTTAAGAGGCGCAGCCGATTTAACGAACCAATCGAGGTGTACTTTTATGAAAAGCTAGCCCTTTTAAATAACTGTGAGATAAAAGGGAAACGCGCAGTTGATTGTCTGATTCATGGGATTTCTGATAAGACTACTAAATCTAGTGCCTTAGCACTTAGGTGTACTGAACCAGACGCTCTATTACAGTTTTTAATGAGCAATAAAGATACGTATGTGCCTCAATTCACGTCGTTTAGGAATAAAGCTGTTAATGGCCCGCCTGGTTCAGTCGAAAACAATAGGGCGGGTAGGCCCTCTTTCAAAGCAAATTCAAGTACGAGCTCAAATTATATCCAATGCTTTAACTGTAAAGAAAAAGGGCACCCATATTTACAGTGTCCTAAACCTTTGCTTAAGTGTGACCGGTGCCACAAATTAGGGCATTTGATGGAAAACTGTTTCGCGAAAGAAAAACCTACAAATGCTGACACGGCAAAAACCACGATGTGTATTACAAATAAGAATCCTAACGACAAATTTTATAAGACAATTACCGCCAATGGCCTACCGATGGAAGCATTTGTAGATTTTGGCAGTGAGGTTACTTTACTGAAGGAATCCGTTCTACCGTTGTTAAAAATGACTCACGATGGACAGCCATCTAGCTTGAGAGGTTTTGGGAATGGTTTGATACAGTCATTGGGATCTGTGTCCCTAAATTTGTCAGTTGACGGAGTAGATGCCACTGTTCAGTGCAGAGTTGTTCAAGATCACCTGTTAGATAAACCTTTGTTAGTGGGACAATCATTTTCTGAACAACCGCACATCATAGTGGTGAAAGACGCGAATAGATTACAATTTCACAACATAGGCATTGAGATTCCTGACGTCGATGACGATAGCGATCGTTCTGTTAGGGTTAGATTTAACAACCATAGCATTTTATACGGTGTAGCAAGTGTCAAAGCTGTATCAGAGCCTAAGTTTTCTGGAGATATATTGTTAAGCACTAAAGTGATAGGAAAACCGAATCAACAGTTTGTAATATGTGGAGGAGCTTACCCTGTTAAAAATGGGTGTCTAAATGTCATAATTACACCATGTAGTGCTCCATGTACATTGCACGAAAATGCGATATTTTCTCGTGGGGATAGGGTGGAAGTAGTCAATCGTATAATAACACCCTCAGCTGTAAGACCGTTGCCTACCGAGAGGTTAAATTCTGAATTGAAGGGCGCTAGCGCTAAACCCATAGATATTGATCAGATAAGTTTGGGCGATACGGTGACGGAAGGAGATAAGATGAAATTGATCAATTTACTGGAACGATATAAACATTGCTTCGCGTATGACCTGTCAGATCTAGGTTGCTCGGACTCCACTACTATGACTATCGAACTAAATAGCCAACGCCCGGTGGTATATAGACCGTACAGGCTATCGTACCACGAACGGGACCAAGTCCGAGTCATGATAAATGAAATGTTAGAGGCAGGGATAATACGTGAGAGTATTTCCAGTTATGCCAGTCCAATTATTCTTGTCAAAAAAAAGGATGGCAAAGTTCGCCTCTGCGTTGACTATAGAATGTTAAACTCCCTAACCGTGAAGGAGAGGTACCCAATGCCAATAATAGAAGACGAAATAGCGAGACTATCAGGCCAGGCCTGGTTTGTTACTCTCGACTTAATGTCGGGGTACTACCAAGTACCCATCTCTGAACAGTCAAAACCATTAACAGCGTTTGTGACACCGGACGGCCAATATGAGTTTAACCGCATGCCGTTCGGTCTCGCAAACGCACCCGCAATATTCCAGAGGATGATGAACCAGGTTTTAGGTCCAATTCGATTCGATAAAGCTACCGTCTATATAGACGACTTATTGGTGTTTGGCAAAACTCCTCAGGAGTGTCTAGATCGGTTGGAGGAGGTCTTTCAACTTTTAGAGAGAGCTAACCTGAAATTGAATTTGTCGAAATGTAGTTTTTTGCGTAATAGAATCGAATATTTAGGTTATGAAATTGATTCCGATGGAATGCGGCCAGGAAAAGCTAAAATTCAATCAGTAGTTAATTTTCCTTGCCCGGAGAACGTTCACGGTGTTCGCCAGTTTGTGGGCTTAGTTAGCTATTTTAGGAAATTTATATTTGGTTTTGCCCAGCTTGCTTATCCTCTTACTAGATTGTTAAAGAAAGATGAAGTCTGGCAGTGGAGTAAAGCACAAGAAGATGCATTTCAAACACTTAAAGCGAAACTGGTTGAGCGTCCCGTACTTGCCATATACGACCCAAAAGCGGAGACAGAGCTCCACACTGACGCCAGCAGACTGGGTGTGGGTGGCATCTTAATGCAGCGTCATCAACCTGATGATAGTTTCAGGCCGGTAGCTTACTACAGTCGCCAAACGACCCCCGAAGAGAAAAATTTCCACTCGTATGAGTTGGAAACGCTGGCTGTCGTTTGTTCCTTAAAGAAGTTCCGAGTGTATCTTTTGGGGAAAGAATTTAGAGTAATTACCGACTGTAGTGCGCTGCGGTCCACTTTCGGGAAACGAGACCTCATTCCCCGAATAGCCAGATGGTGGTTGGCTTTCCAAGAATTTAACTGCTCAGTGCAATATAGGGCTGGAGTCAAAATGTCTCACGTAGATGCGTTATCCAGGAATCCTATCGTCGATGGTGAAACGGAGAACATTGATCCGTTTCCAGCGGTTATGGCCATAAGCAATGATGACTGGTTGCTCACCTTACAGCTAGGAGATAGTGAGTTACATAGGATTCGAGATATTTTAAGTAGCGGGCTTGATGATAAAGGACTTGAATATATAAAAGATAATTATTTAATTAAGGACAACAGGCTTTTCAGGTGTATCGGGGGAGACAAAGAAAATTTAAGATGGGTTGTTCCGAAGGGCGCGAGGTGGCAGCTGTGTAGGTTAAACCACGACGAGGTGGGACATCTGGGCTACGAGAAAACTTTGGAAAGGATTAAGAAAACTTACTGGTTCTCGAAGATGACTCGGTTCGTTAGAAAATATGTAAGCGCATGTATCGAGTGTGCTTACGCTAAACATAATGTTAGTAATCGCGAAGGGCTCCTACATCCTATTGAAAAGGTGGCTAAACCATTCCATACCCTACACATCGACCACCTCGGGCCATTCGTCAAATCAAAGCAGGGTCACACACATATTCTAGTCGTGGTCGATTCCTTTACAAAATTCGTCTTCATCAAATCCGTTCGCAACACAAAAACCCAAAATGTGATCAAGGTTTTAGACATGATATTTGATACTTTTAGGGCTCCAGATAGGCTAATCAGTGACCGCGGTAGTAGCTTTACATCCCATGCCTTTCGCAAATACTGTCTGAATAGGGGTATTAAACACATTTTGAACGCAGTTGCGAGTCCTAGAGCGAATGGACAGGTAGAACGGTATAACCGCACTATTTTGGACTCGTTAACTGCGTCTAACCTCAACCATAATGAAAGGGATTGGGATAATAAATTGGGAAAGATTCAATGGGGTTTGAATAATTCTGTACAGAAAACTACGGGTAGGGCACCTTCAGAGGTAATGTTCGGTACAGCAATGTTAAGTGAAACTACTCCCATACTTAATGAATTAGCTAATGTAGTTAACCACGACCTCAGCACAGATACAATTCGAGACGAAGTTAAGACTAGGATTGACGCGGAACAGGCAAAGCAAAAACAACGTTACGATGAAGGTAGACGACCAGCTCGTATTTACAGTTTTGGTGATCTAGTCAAAATTACAAAGACCGTTTTCCAAAATAATGGGAAAAGCTCTAAGCTGTTGCCGTCCTATGAGGGACCCTATAAAGTAGTTAAGATTCTGGGCAACGACCGCTACAAGGTTGCCCCGATTCCTGGTTTTGAGGGCATGAAAAATAGACGCAAAACCACAGTAGCAGCGGATAGAATGCGGCCGTGGATCCACTTACCTGCGTTAGAGCTAAATGAAGATGATGACGGTAATGGCGATAGTACAAATTACAATGAAGACACGAACGAGTTGTCCGATTGAAATATTATGAATAGTCATACTGCATAAATATATTTAAATTATCCTAGGTCAAGGGTGAGATAGGTTTGTAACCTTGACGTTGAAAATGAAAATCAATTGGTTCGCTAAATTTGCGCAAAATAAAAGTATGTCCTTGAGAATTGATTGGTTCAAGGGCTACCTGATGGTCAATACCTCGAGAAGTGATTGGTTCGAGATTAAGTTTAAGTCCCTCGAGAATTGATTGGTTCGAGGTTAAGTATAAGTCCCTCGAGAATTGATTGGTTCGAGGTTAAGTATAAGTCCCTCGAGAATTGATTGGTTCGAGGTTAATATTAAGTTCCTCGAGAAGTGATTGGTTCGAGGATAGGATTAAATTCCTCGAGAATTGATTGGTTCGAGGCTTAGTTTAAGGTTTTAGTGTGATTTCATCGAGAATTTATTGAGTCGCGTATTTAGGCTAAGCCCCTCGAGAAATGATTGGTTCGAGTATAAGTTTAAATTCCTCGAGAATGGATTGGTTCGAGGTTAAATTTAAGGTTTTAGTGTAAGTTCGTTGAGAAGAAATTGAATCTTATTCAATTCAATTCATTATGTTTTCCAAAGTGAGATTAACAAGATGTGTTTGTTTAAAACCTAAGAAATATTTTTGTTTTATGTATAAAAATTATCGTATCTGAATGTTGGTGTATATTTATATAAAAAAAAATTAATAATAATTAAAAACGAAACAGATTACGAATAGATACATGTATTATGTGTAGATAATAATTAAATATCGTATTTTGTAACACTGAATTAACTGACCGAATGTAAGGTTCCACCAGGCACGTGTATGGGGACATACACGACGTCAGGATGGACGAATGTAAGGTTTAACGTAATTTTATGAATCGTCAAATATAATCTTAGCATTATTTTATGTCGGCCACACTAGTAACATTTACGTTCGGAGGGTAGGTCTGGGAAAAGGGTAGAAGAAGAAGGGGGTAAATGAAAAAAAACGGTCAGTTAGGTCGGTGGATTTTGAAGTGAGCAGAGTGGTAACGATAAAAGGTGTGAAATATAATTTAAATACCGTGGATTCATTGCTTTATTGGAGTGTTCTAACATTATGATAGCATAATATAATATGATAGAATAAATGAATATGAATATGAATATGGAATGGCATTAGTAGATCGTGGGAGTCTCCCTGGAAGAGTCACAAACTGAAATTTGTGTCAAACCTGACCTACCTATACAGTGTGTGGCCTACAACCGGTTTAAAAATTTAAACGTTGCATTAATAAGCTAATCATCAACAGTCCTTTCCACATAATTACCATACAACTATAGTCCACTATTACAACTATGGTCCACAAGTAGAACTCGTAATTAAGCATCAATGGAAATCTTTTCATTTGGTTTTATCTAAGTTTTTTAATCATTAATGAGGAGACTTTGTGTAACAACTGCGTCAATAATACAATAATTACACTAAATCGAAGATATTTGACTTAGTTTTGGACCATAGTTGGGAGCTTTTGGACTATAGTTGGGTAGTTTTACGGTAATTGAAAAAAAATGTAATACTTTTTCTTGTAATTTTCGTTATTACAGGATTATTGCGGATAGTCTAAGAATTCACTCTTTTCATTTTTCTCCCTTGTTAAAGTCCACTATATTGGTTCAGGTGAGCTTTTGAACTAGTGCATGTTTAGTCGATCGGAATCGCATCCCTTGTGAGATGTTGTGATGCGTACGCGCTGCTTAGTCACTCGTATTTGGGTATATAAGACCTTCTGTACAAAACTACCGCACATTGTTCCTTTGCTGTTTACACGATGAACAAGGTAAGTGCCTAGGACTTGAATTTATATAATTGATTTGTTTTCATGTATCGATTTTGCTGCTGTACACTCGCCATCAGATATATCGTAGCGTCCGGCGCGCTCAAAAATATCTGAACACGCCTTTGGGAGTTTTCACAAACCGTTGTTGAAATCACCTTGTTATTTAATTCGGACAAGTTTGGGCTTGTTGTATTCTGGATCACGAGCTCTTTCGATTCTAATAGGAGAAAAAAATTGTCCCAAAATGTTTTTTCCATTACGATACCGTTTTTTCATAGATGTTCAAAGGCGGTAGCGTAATGGAAGGAATGAAAAATGTATGAAAATTATGGGTCATATTTTTTTCTCCTAACAAAATCGAACAAACTCGTGATTCTGAGTCGAATAAGCCTAAACTTGACCAAATTAAATAACAAGGTGATTACAACAACGGTTTGTGTAAACGTCCCTTTATTTATTAAATATGACAATAAAGACATGTTCAGATATTTTTGGACGCTCCAGACGTTACGATGTTTGATGACGTGAAGTTATTATTTAATGATTTGTTTCGTTTAATACTTGCTGTTTCTAATAATTACATTGTCACTATTCAATTCGTGTTAAATTATTTTAATAATACTCTTAGACTAGGTTTTGATAATAATTATTTATAAGTAAGTCAAAAATACGGAAAAAGTAAGGTAAATATGGAAGCAGGTATAGTCAACAAAAAATGTGGTCTACCATTTTTCAACTGATCATCTTTTCTATTCATCATCAGTAGGTAATAAAGTTGAATTGGGATAATAGACGACATTTTTTATTGAGTGTACTTTTTAATACAGTTCAGTTATCGATTGTTAATCTGGGTCGCGTTTTATAAAGTTATAATTTACAATTTCGCTGTTTGCCTCTCTTTTTAGCCAATATGTGTGTGCGTTAGAGAGGCGAATAGCGACATTGTAAAATGTAACTTTATAAAACGCGACCCTGATCCTGATATCTTCATCATAGTTCAACTAAGGAACGCATTAACCAGAACACAACCTATTTATTAGAAAACTTACAACTCAGAATTAACAATTACATGCATAACTATAAACTATAATATATTTTTTTCTTGTAACTTAATGGGTACCTCTGTTATTAGGTACCGAGCGGATATTTAAATTACACAAAACAAAGTATTTAAAAGTTTAAATGCAGGGTGGAAAGGGACGACGTTCCTTCCCGCTACCGACCGAGTCTACCAACCATTACGATGGACTTTCAGTATGGGACCAACATCGAAAGCGTACATGGAAAATTGACTTTTCTATACTTTTGAACCCTAACTAATCACTCACTTTGTATGAGGGACTCTTTTTTTTTAATATTTCGATGTTGGTCCGATACTGAAAGTTCATCGTAATGGTTGGTAGACTCGGTCGGTAGCGGGAAGGAACGTCGTCCCTTTCCACCCTGTATATTTAAGTTATTTTCAAATGGTGGTAAAATTAGAGTACTCCAACTGTTCCATCTGATAGGAAACCCGTATGATAGGAAATTATTGTTAGACAAAATTCTATGTCACAAATATTTTAAGGTCCTTAAATTTGTCTTCCTGTTTCAGATTATTTCCTTCAGTCTCGTGCTTTGCGCTGTATTAGCGCTGACTTCGGCCTATCCAGCCGAACCGGCCCCCGAGGCCCCGACCCTAATCGAGGCCGGTCCAGCTAACGAGGCCGAAGAGCTACAGCCAGAGGAGTCCCGTTGGGGGCATGGGGGCGGCGGATGGGGGCACGGAGGCGGCGGGTGGGGGCACGGAGGCGGCGGATGGGGGCATGGGGGCTACGGCCGGGGCCTCGGATGGGGGCACAGTGGCGGCCATGGCGGATGGGGACGTGGAGGATGGGGCCGCTAATATTATAGCTACACTGAATACTCGATAGGTTTATTAGGTGTTAAACATATTTTTCGTATTTCTACTTTTGTACATTCAATATTAAGAAGCGGAATTCAAAAGTGATTTTTATGACTGTGATGTTAAAGTTAATAAAAATACTAATTTTAATGCAAACAGTTTTTTTATATTGTTGTTGCTATATGGGCAATGTGAATCAGTACCCGTAACATGAGTCGTCATGTAACGGTTACGTTAGGTTTTACTCGATACGTAAAGCAGCCTATCGCGCTCGGTCCAATTAATCAGTGTGAGCGCAACAAAAGATTTACGTATCGAGTAAAAGCTAACGTAACCGTTCTGTGTCAATTCATGCCAGACGTACCATGAATTTCATGGTACGACTATACTGTTGTAGCCGCAACATGAGTTCCTACCGCGTTATTAACGCGAACTTACATTCTATCCAGCTCGGTCGCACTAATACGAGAGTACGAGCAGGAATATTATTATGTATTGGTTTAGTATTAGTAGTATTAAGTGAGTCCGCGTGACTACTAGGACCATTACTTTATTCGTTCCCGATAAGTACTTGCGCAGCCGAAACCATCACCTCCTTGCTGAGGAGACGGCCCGCACGCTAGCTCACCATTTTTCGCCAATCCCACTCGGACGTGTCTTGCTGAACAAACTTTTAACTATTGTACCTTACTGCGACTTATTTCATGAGAAACCATCCACATTGAAACCCCGTTTATCGAAGTTCTGCGAGTATATTAATTAATTATATGTATGTCGTTAAATTTTCTTAGTTTTATTTTTACTGTACTTTGTCATACAACGCATTGGCTTAAGCTGTAATGTTGTATGATGTCTATTAAGCAAATAAACGCAGCGACAGCTCATGATAAGTACACTGAAGTAGTTTAGGTAGGTCCCTGCTAAAAATCGTTACCCTTATGAAAATATGACTTTATTTATTTTGTACACTGGGTAGGTACCTAATTGACAGGAATCCTGACTATCAAATTGCTAGAGTTCCCGATGCAGGTTTTTAGCCACACCGTGAGCATTAGGTATTTGACTTAAAATTCTAATTTTAAAAATAATTAACTTTTTAAGAAAAGTTAAATGAGAAGCAAAGTACTTGAAAATTAATCTTTAAATTTGCACTTGACAATGACAGATAGCAGTCACTCGCAACGTAACTGTACTCAACTTCAATATTTTTTGTCAAATGTTAATACTTGAAAACGATTGCAAGTAATGCGTATTATTTACCCATTTTCGTAAAAACCACCCAGGCTGTATAAGTATATTGCTGCAATTAAAATTTGGAACTAAATCTGGTGTTATTTTTGGGACACCTACTTACTTAATTAGGTATTACCTAGTTAACTTCCCGTGAAATCGTTGCTTAAAGGTGACAAGTTACCATTCGTTGTAGAGATCCTTGAGGGAGGTCTTTGTCCAGCAGTAAATGTCTTGCCCCGCTATCTTCTAAACAAATTATAATAATGCTAGATCATAAAATGAAAACCAATATTCACTGCCGAGTTTGAGAATCAAAAGCGATGAATAAATAAGTTGCATATGTACAGTCGAAGACAAAATAAGGGGTATACAAAAACGTTCAAAAATATGTCCCAGTGCACTCTAATTCTGTGTAATAAGAACGTCGTAACATATTTATGAACGGATTCTTTCGAAACTTATTTTTGCACTTGACTGTATGTATTTTAATATTTTTCTCAATTTTCCTTTTCCGATATCAGATTTTCCTTATATTTTAATATTTTTCAAATTTAAAAATTTGATTTTATTTGTGCGATCAGATTTTCCTTATAATTAATGCATTAAGTGTACACGTAATAGTTTTATTAAGGAAAAAATACGTGGGAAGGCTTTTATGAGGTGAGTAGGTATGCAACGTATTCAAAGGTGAATTGGGACAATAACCGACAGTAGTATTATCAATAATAATATTATCATATCATGAATTGGAAAAATTGGTGTTACGAACGAAGGACTGTTCGATTAATAAATAAATAAGACTAATAAAAACCTTACTATATTTAGCAATTTCAATGATTCCGGAGCCAAAATAGTAGTTAAATCAGAAGTGCGTTAAAGCTACCTAAAATCACCCCGCTTAAAGCTAGGTTACCTACTTACTTAGTGTTGTGGCAGTTTACAATTCTTTATTTTTTACTAATCTCATGCAGGGCAAAATGCAACCGTGAGGCAAATGCAACTAATTGAAAAAGTTCTATCTCATCTAAAGGGTTTTGTAAAAGATCCTACCTACTATGGTGTTGCTTTTGTTAAATTAAACAATGTATGATGTGTACTTAGGTACAGGGCGTCTGAGGTTTTTAGTAGCAGGTGAAACATCGATAAAATAATGATCTATTTAAATTTTTTATTTTATTTAGCAGTCAACTCTCATAATGATTTATGACTAACAGTCAGTTTAGGCGTAGATAAGCACTATAACGATGATTAAACATATTTTATGCTAGCAGTATTTTGTATATGATCAAGCATAACGTCCAATTATCTTTATGACGGAGCATGAATAGATGACCATTACGGCCAATCACCCTGAGATTAAGTTTAATACGGAACAACTTTAAATTATATAAAAACAATGGAGTCAATGACCTCCTTCTTCATGGGGGCAGATGAGATGTTGGTCGCAATGTCACCATCACATTGACGAGGTAAATCCCCAGAGAGAGCAATGCCCACAGGGTCCGGCTCACGTACGGATTATAACGCTTACTCAAAACGTGGTTAATAATCAGAGATCGCAAAAATTTGCGTCATTGTTCGCAATAATGTGGACATGACTCCAAAATTGATTAAATAATTAATCATTTAATTTATTTCTTACTTGACATATAATTTGATTCCTAGTCAATAAATACGAAAGTTTGTTAAAGTGTAGATTTATTATAGAATAGAATAGAATATAACTTTATTCAGAACGCTTAATTTAAACTTAACTTAATTACAATGACAGTGGTACACATTCATAAAGCGTAACTGAAAAGGTCCACACTCAGCTTCATGCCGAGAGACCCTAGAGGACCCTGGCGCTGGTCTTCCGTGGGGACCCTTCCGAGACAGCGCAACTACAAGCTACACATAATAAATATTTAATCTAAGTTTATACTTTTAACTTAATTACATTTAGCGAAACTTTGAAGCTATTGACCCGTAACGGTAATTGTCTCACAAAAGGTACACAAAAACAAAACAATGACGATTGGCGCAACCAGGACATCGTTCTTAAATTCGTATATTTAATTTTAATTTTATTAACCTATCCATAGCACAGACCTCTAATAACAATTTTTCTGTAAATCTAAAATGTATTTTTTGAAATTTGCCTTAAACGAATACACTGACAATGAGTTCCTGATAGGTGGCGGTATATTATTCCAGCACTTCGTGGCAGAGTATTTAAAGCTGCCACGAAATCACCTATGTTAAAAAAACTTTCTCCAAGGCTCCTTCCAGGATTGCCATGTTTAGACAAATTAATCTAAATATTCCCTTACCACCTCAGCCCGTAATCACACGATGGGGTACTTGGATCCAAGCGGCATGTTATTATAATGATAATTTTGCAGCAGTAAAGAGAGTTATAGAAACATTTAGCAATCGTGACAGTGTATATGTCCGTAAATGTAAACAGATTATGCAGTCGGCTGATGTTGTTGACAATTTACAGTTCATTTCACAACATTTTAAATCCATTTTGGTTGTAATAGAGAATTTACAGTCTTCTTCAAATACTGTCGAATACACTTTAAGTAAAATAAGAAATATATTAAATAATCTGGACAGTATACCAGGAGAAATAGGTAACCGTTTGCAAACTAAAATGAAAGCCGTCCTTGACAGAAATCCCGATTTTGAGGTTATCGCCTACAACTTAGAACAGAAAATAAACTCTGAATTATACTGGGATAATAATATTCCTATAAAGCTACTTAAGTTTGCCCCATTAACATCAGTGGATTGCGAGCGGAGTTTTTCAGCACTTAAGTATGTTTTTGATGTAAAAAGAAATAGACTGACTGCTGAAAATTTGGAAAAAATACCTACTGATTATTTTCTTTAATAAATCTACATTTTAACAAACTTTTGTATTTATTGACTAGGAATCAAATTACATGTCAAGTAAGAAATTAATTAAATGATTAATTATTTGATTAATTTTGGAGACATGTCCACATTATTGCGAGCAATGACGCAAATTTTTGCGATCTCTGTTAATAATAGATAGGGCCTTAGCCAAGATCACGAATTTACATCGAAACGGAGAGAATGCAGGGTTTTGTGCTTACTAAGGTAGGTTGTTTTTACATACCCCCATAAATTAAGAGAGGTTTGAATCGCAAGTGATCATATTGACAGCATCTTCAGGTGGACTTCATCTTCTTCGCTCTGCAATTTTAGGAACAGTGTGTATACCTACTTGATTTCTCTTATACACGGTGCTCGCGTGCATTGCAAACGATTTTAGATATGCATTCTAGACATCAAAATAAACAAAAAGTATTATGAGACCTAATGTCTCATCCCACAAATCAAAAACTTTTTTTTTGACTTTTTTGAATACATTTTAACATTTCCAATACTTTTTATCATAGCAACAATTTGTTAAAATTAATTTTTTAAATGATTTTTTCGGACAGGTTTTATCCTCAAGCTTATTCTTATTTTTTTTTGTCAGGCAAAAGGTGTGATAATATTAGAACACATTGTGGTAGCATTGTAATCAAAAAGAAGTTTTATGACGAGTTACGTCGAAAAACTTTTTTCGAAAAAAGGTTAATTATCTCTGGATCCAAGCCGAATCCAGGAAATTTTATATAACATTAAATACTCTAAATTTGCGCAGGAATTCAGCATTAAAATCTTTCGGAATACTCACGAGCACCATGTATACCAAATATGTGGAAAAAATGGGTATAAAATATTATACTGGGTGACTGACATCGTGATCGACATCCAAACTGTGAGAAACGTGTTAAGATGATCTTATTGATCTTATTGATCTTTTTGAAAAAGGTTCCCATGGAACAAATATGAAACGGTTCTCATACCGATCGATGTAGAAGTGTCCTTGATTATTATTATTTAAACACATTTGTAAGAAATCAGTATGAAGAAATGTATAAAATGAACTTCAACTGTACTAGTCATTAAAAAAAAGAACGATTTTCATATCGGCCCCAAGGTAAATCTGGTCAGTTTGGATCACGACCCCCTATGTCACCCAGTATACCTGAATATTAGGTATCTATCTACTATACTATCATAACTACTGGCAAAAAGCTGTTTCCAAAAGGGTTGCTGGGGTCTAACTGAAACGCTCAAGCTGAAATGTGGGTTTTTGCTTTGGTTATTTAGGGATAACAAACAACTATACAATTTCAGGTGCTATAAGTATTACATCATTACTGATTACATTATGTATAGTCAACAGCATTATCCACGTGTTACTCTAAATAAATTGTGGTTGCCAAAAGTGAAACTGTTGTTAAGTGCAGTATGAAGGATTTTATGCTGATATTTTTATAAATACTAATCCTCTTAGTCTTCAAAAAATACAAAAATACTTTTTAGTACAGCCATCGAATAATAAGGGCTCTAAAGGCAAAGCTAGGGTCAACCAGAAATTCCCAAAATAAAACGAAAACCTTAGTAAAATAATTATATTGATTATTTTTACTTGAAGGTAACAATAAAAGAAAGAAGGTTGCGAAAGTTACTAAATCAAAAATGTTTTTTGTTCTAATTAGCCGATTTAGGAAATGTTGAGTTGACTTCTGTCCAATAACCGTGAAGTAACCTCAGTAACTTCTAAGGCCATACCGTAAAGAAATTTTACCTGTGCTGTATGACACGAATCTTATATCAAGGTCAAAATCTGCAAACCTGACTGCCATGGTGTTTGGGAAGTCTCGTGACAACTAACCCAACGCGTATTTATGCAAATCTTGTTTATTAGGAATTAGGACGCGTTTTTGGACGAACCGACAAACAATTATACAGCAACCAGTATCTTGACTCAAATTATGCTTTAAAAATATTCGTGCATTCGTTGTTACCGTTTACTGATACAGAATATAAAATAATGTAGACCAGGGGACCGATTTTTTTGATGTTTGGATTTTATCGCATTAATTATCAATGATTAAGTAATGGCATCGTAATGACCACTATTTTCAGCAATATTTTGTAAATTTTCCGAGTGAATAACACCATATATAGTATTTTCAGATATTATATTTTGGGAGATATTCGAGTGAATAAAATTGACCGATTGAATCTCAAAAATCAGCCGTCAGGTAGTCGAAGTATGTACCTAACTAATTATCGAGCATCAAATTTTATAACGCTTAACTCTTTCACTGTCAGCGAAAGTGATAAACAGTTACTAAAACCTCGTAGTTCCTGACGGACAAGAACACCTGTTTTTTCAATACCTACGTGTTTTTACTAAAAAGTGACATTTGAAATAGAACATGTATGAAACTGATTAGTGACAGGATGCATTTCTTAGCTAGTATGTCAGGCCTTCTGCACCGGGGTACTTATAAACCCTAAATGGCGTCTAAAATAGAAGTGCTTTGGAATGTCATCTCACAAACAAGTCTGCTTATATCACCTCCCTCAAGTTTGCGGTACATCCCTCCTGGAGAAGTATCGCAGCGAAATTATACGGGACCCTAATTTATAGCATTTTGTGTGTAGGATTTAGGTAGCCACCGAGACCACCAAACGGTGGGTAGGGTCGCCCAACCCTCCAATCGCCAACCATTAAATACCTCTGGGGTGGTAGATATTCCTGCCTACTCCCAGGCAGTCCGTATACTTATTAACCACCATATGGTACAAGTTAAGGTACTGGTTTCATGTACCTACATTGTAGAGGTCAAATCCACGGTGCGTATGCGACGTATGAGTCACTCATCTCCGGATATATAAGACCCGCTCCACGGACCACGGCACACTGCTTGTTTGTGGATACAATGAACAGGGTAAGCGAGGACTTTATTGGAAAATAATATTGCTACAATTAAAAGTAGACAATAGGGTTTATCTAAAGTAATAAAATTCACAAATTAGGTAATATTTTTTGCTACAAATGGAGTTGAAAAGAATTTTGCGTCGGATATGGGATGTTTTGATTCTGATCTACATTTTTATTCTGTTTAAATGTTTAAAAAATAGTATATGAAAAAAAAATCTCCAAATGTGCATTTTTTATTTACATCACAATGAAAAAGAAATAGAAAAACTGCTAATACCAAATCTTTTTTTTTTTCAACTGAATCGGGTCAAATAAATGTTAATTATAATTTAATTCAAAATGTGAATTATTACTTATTTTACGTACAGTCAAGTGCAAAAATAAGTATCGAAAGAATCCGCTCATAAATATGTTACGACGTTCTTATTACACAGAATTAGAGTGCACTGGGACATATTTTTGAACCTTTTTGTATACAACTTATTTTGTCTTTGACTGTACACACAAGGTTTTGTGAAACACATTAAATCATTTTATTAAATATTTTGATATGTCGCTAGGTGCCTTTGATTTTGAATAAAATTAATAATTTGATGTGTTTCAAAAAAACTTGTATGGATGACCACACCAGGTCTCTGAATATACCAGGATGCTAAAAAGTATTCGGGTAGAATGTGTATGCACGTATTGCTTGCCTTTAGAGTGTGGCCAAAGGCGCCTAGCCTTGTAGTAGATTGCATATACTCGAGAAATTGCATTTCCTAGCCGTATCGCAATGCTGATACGTTGTGCCAGGAAGTCGCCAGCGTTTTGGTCTCTAGTTATGTCAACCGGACGTTTCGCGATTCCGTCATACGGCAACTATTGAATTTAAATTTATTGGAATGCTTTGCCACCAAGCAATATACTTTGACTCAGTACCTTCTCAGTGAGAGAGCAGTTTAAAATTAGAAAAAAAAAACTAGTTAATGAATTAGGTTTTTTTTGCAGATAATTTGCATCGCTCTCGTGATATGCGCCAGTATGGCGCTTACATCAGCGTACCCTGCGGAGCCAGCTCCTGAGCTCCTACTGGAAGAATCAGCTCCCGTAGTCAACGTAGCGGCTGAAGATGACCTGCAGCCCGACGAGTCGCGATACGGCCGCCACGGATGGGGGCACCATGGTTACGGGGGCTGGGGTCGCGGGTGGGGCCACGGTGGCGGATGGGGCCACGGCGGTGGATGGGGGCGTGGCGGCGGATGGGGGTACGGCGGGTATGGCGGCGGCTTCGGCTATGGCGGAGGCTACGGCGGCGGCTGGGGAGGCGGTTGGTACGGCCGCTAACATCCCTTCCTAAACTGCGATGATATTTTAGTAATGATGTGTTGTGAAAATGTTGTGATCAAAATGATACGAAATAGTGCTAATTGAGAAAACTGTGATGTAAAAATTAATAAAAAGATGTGATGTTACTACAATGTTTTAATTTTTTAACACCTGAATGACTATTCTGTTGTCTACACTGCGTCATTATCTTAGTAATTATTTAGTATCAGGTAGCTTTGTAGACTTTTACCCTAATAAAGTGAAAAATACATATTAGTGAAAAAAGTGATACAGGCCTAGGTGTTTTTCGGGTGACTAACTAAAGCTACTAATTTGACATATGATATACTTAACAATAAAATGTTTCTAAGCAATAAAGTCTGATGAGGATATACATGTAGATAAGGCGTAAAGGTAGAAGTGGAATAAAGAAGGTATCGTGTTAATTTATCATTGTAAATTATTTTTCTAAATAGCCATCGTAATCCTCATGTGGGTTATCATAACATATGATTCGGCCATCTTTCTCGATACACAATTCTCTTTGGTCGATAATGTCCATATATGGAACTGGAGTCACAGTCGAAACAGATGAAATAGTTGTATTAATATTATTGATTGTATTATTATCGGTAGTTCCAGAATAACTATTATCGATAGAGACAGACTTAGCGGGAGATTCAGAATTGGTGGTTGTCAAATTAAAAATTGCAGTAGGTTTTTCTTGTACTAAAGATATAGTTGTAGTTTCATTGCTCTCTGTAATATTAGTAAATTGAAAAAATGTTGATGAATTAGGTGTCGAGACCAGTAATTTTTGTAAATGTCTAATCAATTCTAAAATTTTTAAACTTGATATTTCTTGGTTATCATTCCCATATAATTTGGACGTCGTTGGTTGTTCTTCAGTAAGGTTTGTAGGAATAATTGGCAAAGTAGTAACATTAGCAACTGGGGAGGTAACAGTATTTTGGGTTTTTTCTAATAAATCCTGTGTTTCAAAGTTGGATAAGTTTGACTGCAGTTTTAGATTGTTGGTTGGAAGCGGAATTATCTTTTCAGTAGTCTCGGTGGTTGAATTTGTGTTGAAAATAACAGTAACATTTGCAGTAATATTTTCTGTTACATTTTTAGACTCAACTTCAGCTGTCATAAATCTTTTTTTGTCATTATTTCGCCTATTATTATCAGTTTTACGATTAACATAGCCACATTCAACCCTATCTCCACGTATAATACAATCTTTATCCATCGGTTCTACTTCAGTTACCAGTTCCGGATTATTATAGCCACATAAAACTCGATCACCCCTCAGTTGACAGTTATCGCCATTAAAAGCATAACCATTTGATTGTACAACTGCTCCATCTCGTCTACTTTTCTGGGTTGTGGTTCTTCCATACGCAGAATTATATTTTAGGGTATTAATTATCGTTTTTTCTGCAACCTTGTTAGCCTTTTTTGGATTAGATGAATGAGAAGTCGTGTTTGCCTGGTTTGCAATTAAAGGTAATATTGAAGAAACAAAACTTGATGTAGAACGTGGGGTAGTTGCAGGTTTTGCAAGTTCAGTAAAATAATCAGAACTAGAAGTGTTGGAAACAGAGTGAAGTAAATGTGAAAGTTGGGTAAATTCTTTATCTTTGCGTTTTGAGTCCAAAGCAGGATTTTTTTGCATTGAATAACCAGTTAGTTTTGCGTAGAGTGATGTAGTATTTCTAATGTTGCTGTGGTACGTCGGTATTCTTATTGTAAACTCTCGTTTGTCTTTGAAAGTAGTATTGGCATTATTATCTTCGTCCATAAAAGTTTCAAACAATAACTGTTCAAACAATATGCCTCCAAGCTTAGGTAGACATTGTCCTTCGTTTATGATCAAAAGTACTTGACTTAACAGCAAGAACCTCTGCAATTAAAATATATAAATATATCTAAGTAAATAATTTCATACGGTCATGACTAATTTAATCTTATGCGTCTCTAGAATTTTTAAATACTGTGCCTGTATACATTTAGATGACTGGTGTTATTTAACCCATCATCATATATATTTTGTTATAAGTTAAAATTACATAAAGTTTAAAGTTACACTAAATGCGTGGACACTAATTTCAATTAATTATACTTTAGTAACTTTAAATTTAGTATTGAGCTAATGAATATAATTTTCCTATTAGTATACACATGCACTGTTTACATACGTAGCCATCTTGAAGCAGCGATAAACACATATTAAAATAAAACTGTAAACAATCAATCAACCGCTAACATCCACTGTAGACATTGTTCAATGGCTCTATAGTTTACCCGTACGTGACAAGAAAGAGCGATAACAATTTTATGCGGCTTATTTTACTGCCGTATTCAACCTTTACCCTTTGATTCCTGCAAAGAGTTTTATGTATTTTTCTAGTCTTTACTGACTTTTACATTATGTATTATGTAATAAAATACACAACGTTGTTAAACATCAAAAAGATTCGAATTCCTATCAAAATAAAATTAAAACCACTTCCAAACTTATTTATAAACACTTCAAATAAATATTAACAACATTTTTGTAACTGGGTGATATTATGTATGCGGCTTTCCTGAGCCAAATCGTGGAATGAATTTCAGTGCACACGATAAAACGTTTGCTATTAGAGGATTGCCTGTTGCCTCTATTGCTGGTATTGATTTTCTCCGAATTCGTTTGTAATTTTTTTTATCGGTCTTTATTTTCAAAACTGTACAATTTATTTAATTAATTTATGATTATACACATAAATTAAATCTAAGTTACTAATCTGACTAACCTAACCTATGTCTAAAATTGGCCCTTGTGGCATTGTACCGAGGATGCTGGTGGCATTTCCTCGCTGTATCGCATAAATATTAGATGTATACACCAAAGAAAAAATATTATTATGGAGTTTGCTGTTGCAGTGGTTTAAGCATCACCGTGAAAGCTGAGAGAATGGATTAAAAGCCCACCTACGTTGGGGAACCTACGGTATTTACTCTTCGGTATATGAAATCATATATGTATAATTTATATAAATAGTAAATATAGTGTTACTACTTAAAAATAAAAATAGAAATCAAACACCTTCATAAAATAATTTGATTTCTCCCACAAAAAGATGTCACATTTTTAACAAAAACTTTAATAGAAATCTGTATAAATGCCTGAATTACTAAATGTCCATTACTCACGTCAACCATTTTTATTTCTTATTCGAAAATCATTTTACTTGTCGGTACGGTACTCGAATTATTATACGTATTTGTGGTTTCTATAATTTTGAAGTTTTCTACATTAAAAGTTCAATTCAGAAATCGTAACAATGGATTCTGTCTTCAATTTCCACACAATTTTCCAGTTTTATTGTAGCTCGCTGGCTTCTTGTCTTACAACTCTTTGTGGAAATAGCTTCTGCGGTCACTCTCGTTGTCGAAGAATTAGTTATTGTTGATTGCAGTATTTTAATGGTATTTACGTCTGGAGTTGATGTGTCGTTAGAATTTATCGGTACTCCAATGATTACCTTCACAGTATCATAGTAAGTTAGCACTATCAAGCTTATCTGTAATGAAAATAACTGTTGCTGACAAGCTTATCTGTAATGAAAATAACCACCTTGAAGTGGACAATGTGCAGGTTCGCAAAACAAATTTAAAGGTGGATTTACACCAAACGAGCCAATGCTCATTCTATTTCCACTCTACGAAATTCGATTGCTACTCAAAACGTAATTCGTCGAAATTTGTTGATTTCGTAGAGCGGGGGATAAAATGAACATTCGCTCGTTTGGTGTAAGGCTTAAGAGTTTATTCATGGTCAGTAATTTAAAATTATTTTTAACTTATGTAATTGAAGATTTCATTTACTTCTTACGTAAATATTTGTAAAGCACAGAGTCAACTTACCCATAGCAAAATTAACATTTTTAATGAAAGTTTGATAAGTTATTTCTGAAATTGATTTGTGTATGTATGCGTTGTTATTTATGGTTAGCAAATCAAGTATTTTTAAACTATTATTTGTATACTTAGGTATGTGCAAAATAATTGCTCATTTGATGCTTTGTTTAAGAAATGGCAATAACGATTTCGTTGTTTACTGGGTTTCTGAAAAGGAGCAATTAATTTACCTAGGTCATATTTACCTCTAGGAAAACGTGATATTCAAATTTACGAGTTTACCTTTAGATACGATTATGGCATGAAATGATAAGTTTATTTTCGTGATTCACATTTATCAACGATAAAGAGGTAGAAAATATGATTTCATTTAATGAGGATTATATCCGCAATACGATAAAGTTTTACAAAAATCATACATAACCAGATAGGTAATCAATATTATATGTATTGTATTTTTTTATATTTCTAAGTAATATTTATGATTTTTTTGGACAATCTGTTTCATAAATGATAATATATGTTTTGTAATATTATATAAATTATTTTATAAGCAACATTCATGTACAATGTACATTATGTCTGAATGAATGAATTAATTAAAAGATGTGTAAAGTAGGTAAGTATATTATATTTGTGTGATGGGCCCGAATATTTTGTTCCTGAGTTATGGGTATATTGTATACGAGTAGCGTCACCTAGCACCAATAATAAAAGCGTTGCTTATTTAGAGGCTAAGTTGATTTGTGTAAAAAAATACTTTATTTATTCATAATAAGATACTTTTATATTCTCATTTACCCTTAATATATCGTACGGCAAAATATTCGTCCGTCTTTCTCTACGCATCTTTTTTGGCTTGTATTTTCAACAAGCTTAGGTGTTGTGAACTTTGAGGTTATAAGATGGGAAAGTGTCAATTTGGGAGTCGCACCATCTGATTTCAGTATTTTAGATAAGCGTAAAATTGGTTCTGTAGGTTTAATTCCCATTTCCGTAGTAGAAGTAGTAATACTAGAAAGGATAGGAATATTATCAGCAGTAGTAAAAGTACTATCAGGGACGGAAGTAATGTTGGTATGTCCAGGAAGAGCAGCTACTAGTTCAGAAATGACTTTTGTTAATTTTACTATTTCAGTTTTTAATTCGTTTGTTTCTGTCCCCATTCTTAACAGTCGTCGAATTTCTTCATCATCGTTAATATCAGTAGTATTTAGAGACCGTGCAATATTACTATATTTCGATATATTTATCTTAGCAATTTTGTCCTTTTCTGGGTCTGGATTATAAGCATCTGGGAAGGGACCGGTCACATAACCACACTCTATTCTGTCTCCGTGTTTTCTGCAAATATCATCTAAATCAACGACTTCTTTTTTTCTCGGCTCTTGGGGATTTTTATCATAACCACATAAAACCCGATCGTCTATATATTGGCAGTGATTAATATCGTACACGTAGCCCTCTGGCTGCAGCTGGGACTGACTTGGTGCATTTGTTACCGAACGAGCTTGTCTTAATATATTTTCACGGGGCACTGCTTTGTATAATAAATTAAGATTCCTTTTTCGTACGGAGACCGAATGCGCCGTAGTTTTATCACTTGGAGGCACGGAAGTACTTATACCAGTACTTAGATTGTCTTTAACGCCATTAAGAATACTAATTTTTTCAGTTCCAGTGCCAGTATAATGCAAGTTGGTGGATTCAAAGTTAGACCTTATAAATGAGTCGTTTCGAAGTGGGTTTGCGTTTGAAGCATTTTTGGTAAATGCGACAAACAATACACCTTCTAGCTCAGCGCCCGGTAGTTCTTGTATGACTAGTAGTATAGAAATTAAGAAGTAATATTTCTGAAATCAAATGAACATAAGTATTTTAGACGAAAAGAATCGAGGGAATAAATAAATTGTTGATGAACATCGAGAACTGTTTAAAAAAATTGCAACCACGTGTTTTTATCACGTGTGTGAGACTAAATGAGATGAAATGCTGTGAATGTAACTCACCCGCAATGGGTTTCCCATTCTCTGTAAACACGATAAGGCTGATTGGAATTTCGAGGCCTAAGTAACATTCTGAGTGAAAATAATAGATAAACGTTTACCTACTGATAGTGCGATCTTCTCATTAAAACTTATCTGCATTTACAGTCATTATTATTACCGTCAAATCATATCCGGAAAATCAGTCGGAATAAGGTACATTCGGCTAAGATCGGATCTAATGTAAGATCGGATGACCGCAATAACTTCTAAAATAGTACTTAGTATTTTTTCCTCACTGGCTATATTATGCAAGACGCTATTTCACCCCGACCCTCTCCCTAGTATGCAGCAATCGCTCACCCGTATCAGTCAGTCGTGAGCTACGACTACGAGCGCTTAAAAAAAGTGATTTTTTTCGAAAATTTTTAACCTTCTTCTCCTTACTTTATAGTTGAAATTAGATACTAGTCCAATCTTAAGCCAAGAAGGATTTGCGGTTGGGAGTCTTAAAAAAGAAATATGCAAATTTAAGTGTCGATTACTCCAAAGCTATTCGGCAGAGCGGCATCAAGTAAATTTATATTGAAAGCTTGATTTGTTTGTTATCACGTATATACAGGGCGTCCCACGGCGATCGATGCCATATGGAGGGAAAGTACCTTAAATATCATAGACAGCGTATTTTGCTGAAAGAAGACTTTATTTTATTTTTAAGACTTAGTAAAATTGCATTCAAACTTTTTTAATTTTTTTTGATAAAAAAATTGTATGAAAAAAAAATATATCGCCTTGTCGCAGGACACATTCCTTAATTATTGTAAATGAGCATCTTACTGAAAGAAGACATTATTTCGATTTAAAAAATAAGATCCAACTTGTTTTCAATTTTTTTGATTTTTTTTGAAAAAAATTGTATGGAAAAAAAAATTGCGACATCGGAGAAAAAATACCTTTATTATTGTAAATGAACATCTTACTGAAAGAAGACATTGTTTTGATTTAAAAAAACAATTAGAATTGCATTTTAAATACTTTCATGTTTAAACCGGGAATCGAACCCGCTACGCGAGAAAAAAATATCCTGTATCTTTGTCATACATTGTTGAATCGAAAGGATTTAATGTGAGAATTATTTTTTTGCTAAATAACAAATAAAAATTCGGTCGGAAACAAAAAAAATTCCATACAATAAAAAAAAAATGAAAACAAGTTGGAACTTGTTTTTTAAATCGAAATAATGTCTTCTTTCAGTAAGATGCTCATTTACAATAATTAAGGAATGTTTCCTCCGACAAGGCGATATTTTTTTTTTTCATACAATTTTTTTTCCAAAAACAATAAAAAAGTTTGAATGCAATTTTACTAAGTCTTAAAAATAAAATATCTTCTTTCAGCAAAATACGCTATCTATGATATTTAAGGTACTTTCCCTCCATGTGGCATCGCCGTGGGACGCCCTGTATAGCACACTTATGTTTTTTTTGTGACATCCTTTCAACTCACCGAAAAACAGTCCGGTCTTACCCGGGTTAAGTAAGATACACCCTTAAGGAACATTCAAAATAATGTATACGCGAAATATATCGTGTGTAAATCTAATAGGGATGATAAATTAAAACAGGCTTAGGATTAACCAGTGTAATCTTTAATTACGATGTTTTTTAAGTGAAATGTTTTTTAATTATGAGACAGTTTATTTATTTTTGAAGCAGGAATATAGCTGTAATCATTGTTTGTTAGCCTACGTAGCCTAGTTAGTAGTGACCCTGCCTACGAAGCTGGAGGTTCTGGGTTCAAATCTCGGCGAGGGCATTATTTGTGTAATTTATTTATCGTAGCTACGCTGTAGATAGAATAGTAAACTTAGCACATGATTGGTGCGACAATATGCCGATGCCGCTGTGTGATAAACTTCCCGTCTCTTTCTCTTACTAACTATACTTATTAACCAAAGAGGTATAAATAATCTCTTTCGCAGCGACATACTGTTGCACCAATCATGTGCTAAACAAGTGTTAACTTACTGCAGTTCATACCAATTATACATTTTGTCCCGGTGCGAGTGACAGCAGTGTGGACTGACGGGAGATTCTGAAAGATGGATAGCACATCTTTCAGAATCTCCTGCTGCTTGCGAACATGGTTTGAATTAAAGTTTGTTCGGAAAGCAGAGGCGCGTGATATGTATAGGCGCACCTTGCTGGCAGACGCTTAAATTTTTCGCAAAGACTCTAAACTTGGTCTAAACTAAGTACATAACTAAACTATTTTGTTCAAACAATTTAAAAACATTACAAATTTGACACTGACAGTCAATATCAAAGTAAGTGTGAATTGTTATAAGTGCATTTAGGAAAAATGTAAAAGTAACGAATAAGATCAACAAAAGAAATAATAGTATAATCAGAATGCCTTCAGGCATCATCTCCCGACCCCATCTCACGAGCCTGAGCCCGGAGAAGTAGGGTATGTGCCAAAATAATATTATGTGCCATGTATGCACGTTATACACATACCTTACAGTAATGTAATGGGCAAATCAAACCATAATGGAACTCTCCACTTGAACAAGTAATATTCAATTTGACGATAGAATATACGACAATGACCACAGGACCATACCACAGTAGATAAATAAGAAAAATAACTCTTAGAACAATACACCCAATTTTCCGTCAATTTTCCTGAAATATTGTCAAAATGAAGTTTATTGGCAAGAATAACAAAGAAAAAGTTATTACGAGCACTTACATACCAAAAGCTCGAAGAAGCAAAAGTGAGAATAATCTTCTAAATAAATTCATACCAAATAGGAGGAATGTGTCTCCATCAGGAAAATCAAAATCTAGTTCAGATATTACAGTTAAAAGAAATAGCTTAGAAGCAAATCATATGTTCTTAGACGGCAATCGAGCTGAAAGACCTCATACTCCTATAGTCTACGATAGAAGATTAACACAATTGGCGACATTTAATGTGAAATTTCTAGCACCGTTGGAGAGACTATTAGAAAGATTAAAATTATTTATATTTAGCCGCAGAAGAAATGCCCGTATTAATACTGACAGGTATTGGTACAGGAACACAGATGAGTTTAAAGAAACATATAAAAATGCCATAGCAAGTAAAACTTTCATTCTAAAAGGTCTACCCCAGAGGCGACCCTATCCAGACCCTGTCCCAAAGGTGGTGTTGTTTAGCATGCGATATCCGTCACCCTATCCATATATTTATAATAGGATTAGGTATAGATATAAACAAAAGGACGAAGATGGTGACGGAAAAAAGAAAAATAAAAAGAAGGCAGAGAAAAAAGTTGCAAAGTGACAAGCCAATCCTAGATAGCACTTTCCCTTCGTCTTGCGGTAGCAAACTTGTATTATGATGAAATTGTGGCTTATTTTGTGCTGAATATTGAAGTTGTTATAAAAGTATAGTTTCCCACATTAACATGAAATATGTCATTAAAATTAAACTTGGCTCTAATTTTTAAATAAAGTTCATGTCGATCACAATACCTATTTTAAATTATTTAATTTAATGATTAGAATTTTGAAACCTATTATTAGTTAGTTAAATTATTTAGATGTCTTCACGCTCGTGCAACTCACAGAACCACTAGTTAATAATGATGTAGTTCGATTTTTTTTGTTGATCATACTAATCACGAAAATATAATTGTAATTATTGTCAGGATTGTATAATCGTAATGGTGATAAGCCGAAATATAAATGTACAGAATATGGCCTTAAGACTTTGACTAAGGTGTGAAAAACAAAGTATTGCTTATAGAATTCCAGGGGGATGTTTTGAGTAGGCCACGGGTGCAATCCTGCATTTGCATGCAAATTTTTTGGTTGGTAGGCGGTATTACTTTGATATGATAGGCAGTCATTTTAGTGTCTTCATGGTAAGTTAATGATCTTTCTCAAATATTCCGCATTACATTTATTTTGCATTAGTGCCATAAAGCTTATTCATAAGCGTCCCATAACGTCATAACTTAGTAGGCCGCTAAGTATTGTTTGCCCCTTTCGGTCTTATAGGCATATTGGATTTATGCGTCGTTGGACTAAAAGTAAATATGGCGATATATAAAAATGTCCACTTGCTTAAATTCGGGCGTATATAATTTTGACGAAGTATAAAAATGTTCACCTGTATATTAGACCAAATATAAACATGTTGCGACACTAGACTAAAAGTAAATTTGGCGATGTATAAAAATGTCCACTTGCATAAGTTCGGGCGTATATAATTTTGACGAAGTATAAAAATGTCCACCTGTATATGATTGTTGGGGGTGATGAATTTGATCCGTATATGTATTATTATAATCCTGGACCTATAGTAAAGAAAGTAGTCATTTTTATATTCAGACTTGATTAGACTTAGACATTTGTACACTTTGAAAGTAGTCATTTTTATATTTCGACTTGATAAGACATAAACATTTTTATAATTTGATAGTAGTAATTTTTATATTCCGACTTGATAAGACTTAAGCATTCTAAAGTATTGGCTTTCTAACACTCGGACCAATTTCATTTTATTTGTAGACATTTTTATACATCGCCATATTTACTTTTCGTCCAACGACGCATAAATCAAAAGGGACAAACAATATTCTAGCTAAGTTAGGGGATGTTTATAAATAACGATTAATAAATAAAACGTCCCCTCTTACATAATTTTTCCCATTTTTAGATGAGCTTAGCACTGGCGCATAGCGCCCCACAAAAAAAATGCGTATCACGAAGACAGCGATCCTACACCGATGACACGGGTAGAATAGTCATACCTGATAATAAAAACACAAAAAACAACGGATATAACAATGGCAATGGCATTAACGAGGGATCAAACTTATTTAATAAGCTGCAGACATCCAATCGCCCAAGAAAAAGGTGTTGCCCATATGACTTCGACAGCCAAAAGTGCCAAATCGTCAATGAGAGGAAAGTGTGTGGGTACAATATGAACAACGGTGGTCCGGATGAGAACCCGGCGGAACAGACTATGAATGTGGGAAATGGGTGTTGGTTCAAGCGAGGACGGTTTGAGTGCGGATATAAGGAAGGACCTTATGAAGGTAAATTTGTTCCAACCTTCAGCATTTACATTTTGAGAGAAATCTGAACCATGACCTAGAATAATCTGGATAGAAAAAGAAAATAAATTGCAACATCAGAAAGTGTATAGTATTGAAGGTGGAAGTACTAGTACCCGACGCTGTACAAATATTCGTAACTATAGCTTGAGTTGCCATCGATAAGATAAAATCATCTATTAGCATAGATAACATTTAAACGATGATTAATATATGTGTACCTTTAATGCTTCATATCCCAACTTTGAAATAATTAGCATATCTAAATTATTTGCATAATTTTAAGACAGGCTGACGTTTATTAGTACTGAACTGAGTGTTAATATTTCCAATGTCCCAATATGTGACATTGAAACTTGTACTGAAGTACCATCTATTGGGACTGCCAGCAAAAGAACCTAACGCTTACTCATACAATGGAGTTGACTAAGAAACTTTGCAATTTTTGATATTTTCACCCTATAAAATAAATACTACTTAACAAAACTAACAAACTCCTCTCCAAACGACAAACGACAAAGTGGGACGTTTTACTAAACTCACTCACATGTTGTCGTAATTTGAATTCTAACAATGAAGCACTAGAATTCCAATTGCAAGCGCGTACTGTACATACGATTCTAGCCAAGTTGCCAATCGCTAACGCTTAGTAGCGTATTGTAGTTTTCATGTCTCATGCTAATGATGATGCAGTTTCACATACATAACGATACCGTAAAACCACCAAACTATAATCCAAACGCTTCCAACAATAGTTCAACACTTAATCCAATTTCATCCAAAACTTGGAGAAAACCAGAAAATAGATTGGAGCTGACGCTTATTAGGAATTGAAATTGTGGGCCATAGTTGCAGTATTGAACTGTAGCTCGGTGATTTTACGGTACTTAAAAGTCTGAATCTCACGTCTCAATAAATCTCACTCGTTATTGTCACGACAAGCAGATAATAACCGCGTTCTTATTGTTTCGTTGTTTTTGTAACTCTTACCTAATTTATGGTCAAATTGAGTTTCTTCATCACGCCTTTCTCATTCATTTTCATACGGCATTACATATATTTATTTTTTAATTCACTTAATAGCTCGTTGCTTACCTTTTTACTTTTAAGGTATCCGAAGACCACCTGTATACGACAGAACAGACACTACAGCAGATCAAGGAAGTGACGAAGAGACGGAGACAACTTCGCAGATTAATGACGAAGAATATGATGCTAAGGAAAGACTCGTCAATACGGTCCCTTACGTGAGACCTAAAACAACCCAGACTCTTCCAAGCTGTGTAAAGATTCGGAGAAAAATTGTTTGTAATAAATTATAGCCGCTCAGAAATAAAAACAATTTTGTTGTCTTATTTCTAACCCATTTAACTGTCTTTCACTCAAATATACGAGAGCGATATTAGTACATTGTGTATTTAATGACTTTCAATGACTCGAGTTAGTACCTACTTATGCCTCTTACCAACCGTGATGCATATAATGTTTTTTATCAGCATCACACTTGCGGACAAAAAAATAAGTTAAAAGACAAAATATATTTTTTGCCACATTGCTAGCACTAACTCCTAACGTATACGTGTACGCTCCATGTTAATAATACAAGGATAATTATAATTAAATAAATAACTAGTAAAAACGGCACTGATCCGTTTTTACTAGTTATTTATTTACTTTAGTGTAATAGTTTATTTAAATATTTTAGAGACGAAGAACTAGTAGGTATACATAGGCTTGATACCCTAACACAAATGCACAAGAAATTTTGAAATCCTACATTATGCTCCTTACTTTGCTAATTCGAACATATTAGGCGTTAGAACAAACACAAAACACACCAATACAATTTTGGAAATTGGGAAATTTACATACACACAATTTAGAGAAATATTTACGTTATGGTTATGGATCTTAAACAAAATGTTATATATAGGGAGATGATCAATTAAAGTCTTTGTTATTGACCCTAATCAGTTATTCCATAACGGTAACTTTATTTGTTGCGTTCTGGGGGGCTACTACGATATATTATAAATCGTAATGTAGTTTATGACGTAAACTGAATCGCGATGTGTCAGTTCGATAGAATGTCAAAAATTGACAGGCAGCACCTAAACTGAATCGCATTTAAGAGGTCGTGGTAGCCCCCGCGATTTAAATCAATGTCAATGTAAGCACATAATTCTCCTGTATGGAAAATGTAATTACAAAATAACGTATTGCGTGTATGTAATCAAGATAAGCATGCACAGCAGTCATCTTTTGCATCGATTCGAATTTATTTCCACTAGTTTCTTTATTGAGATTCAGAATTATATTAATGTACTAAAATATTCCACTTTCTACAATCTCTAAGCTTTTTTCCACTATGGAAATCGAAAGCTTCAATTCCGCATACTTACAAGCAGCAGATATTGAAACAAATATTTTACACCTGAACATTGAATAGTACGAGTATATTATTATGTTCTAACAATTACAACAATGCACTTTGAAGTGGACAAAATAATATTGGAGTGGTAAAGAAACTCAAGAAGAAAACTTGAGATTTTTGGTCTGCAGAATACACTGACTGCTATTCGGGAGGAGAATGTGGAGTTATGTGTATAAAATAAATAATTTTATCAATCGAATATTGCTCCCGAATGTAATAGTTTCAATGAGATTTGACCTCACTACGTTTTTTATCGTGTTTTTCATGCTTTGCTCATATAGCTTTGTGGTCTGCGATATAAACGGTAAACGAGTTGATACTTTGCATGATAAATGTAGGCACCGTGGTGCTAGAATCGAATGTGGGTATCAAAAAAATCCATATGCAGGTGAGCAAAATGATATTCCAGTATTGTATCAACATCACCAGCCTATCAAAGTGCACTGCTGAACGTAGGCCTGTCCTATTAACTATGTGTATAGACGGATTAGGAGATAAATGCCCTATAATCGCCACGCTGGGCAGCGGATTGTTGATCGCAGTAATGTGTCCAGTACGATGATGCTGCTACCCATCATCAATCTTCTATCATAGAATGGTCAGTGACACTTCAATGTAGCCCTTAGTCGACAATATTGTTTAGATTTCTAAAAAAAATAATTGATTCGATTTTCGTACATCTAAAAATAATTTTATTGAAAGTAGTCCCTAAATTATTTTTACACAAAAGATCCCAATGGGTCGAAGTGTATCCGTAAGGGCCCCACCAATAAGATAAGTCCCTAAATTAAAATTTTTGTATACACAATTGCGGTTGATACATACTTATCGAAAACGATAGATACTTATAAGCCCGTCCTTTTTTTATAACCAAGTTCATTATACAAATTACATGTTCATTTTATTAATTTTTCTAGGCATACGTCGTCCTCCGGTCTACCACTCCAGGATAACCCGTGCTGAAATTAATAATGAAGATTATAAGGAAAGCGATTATCACATTTATGATATAAGAACCGAACGAGAAAAACTTTTATCTGCAGATCGTGATGCAGATTACACCGAAAATCCTCACATCATAGTCCCAAAGACAATTACAACTACCAATTCACATAGCTGCCAAGATATTTTAACCAAAATTTTGGGAAATTCAAATAGACTCCTTCCTTCCTTTTGTCAGTCTCCATAGTGTAGTTGGTATACTTGGTATTGATCCTGCCTACGACGCTCGTGATTACAGATTTACTTATTTGTGGCTTTACTTATCACACATATTTGTTTCTTGGTCGTGATTGTTTTCTATGTATTTAAGTATCCTCGTGTACCCAAAACACAATCCTTAATTGAGCTTACAGTGGTACTAGGTCCATTTGTGAAAGATTCTTCGATGATATTTATACAGTGTGTTACCATGACCCAGGCTTTTACGAAAATGGGTAGTAATACGCATTACTGGCAATCGTTTTCAAGTATTAAGAGTTGACAAATATTTAAATTAACTGTACAATTATTTTTATTTCGTTCGAACGATCAATGCAACGCGTGTACTGCTTAGTTGTCAAACGTTGCGAGTGGCTGCGATCTGTCATTGTCAAGTGCCAATTAACGATTTATTTTGAAGTACATTGCTTCTCAATTAACTTTTCTTAGAAAGTTAATTACTTTTAAAATTAGGATTTTTAAACAAATAATGCACATGGTTTGGCTAAGAATCTGCATCTCAATCCTCGGTTCAAATAAAAGCCTGCATCATGTTAACACACTGTATATTCCAAAATGTTGTGTTTTGCATCTTATTGTGAAACCCTTTTCCCTCAAAAATTATATATGACAAAAAAAATCAAGGTAGAAATACGATTAAGTAGACAACTACATTGTTTCCACAAAAATTAAAGTTGTACCTACTCGTAACGTAGAAAAGTGCAATAGTGAAAGTGCTAGTGCCAGATTAAAACACTAGTTATATGATGATTAGTAGGTATAACATAATGTTAATTTTTAGGGTTCCGTAATAAGCTAGGCACCCTTATAGTTTCACCATGCCCGTCTGTCAGTCTACTGTCTGTCCGCAGCATAGCTCAGGCCTACTACCGCGAAAATAGAAATTCGTAAATTGCGAGGATTTTTCTCTGTCACTCAAACGAAGGCGTCATTAGAGTAAGAGAGACAAATCCTCGAAATTTACGAATTTGCAATTTGCTAGTGATAGAATAAAATATTAAAAAATAAAATTCGTGTACCTCCCTTAGTCGTAAAACGGATGTTTTTTTATTTTCTTGTAATCGTATGTATGGTGTGGGATATTGTGAAATAGATCTTTTAAAATTAAAAGTTTTTTTTATAAAGTCAATATTTTCGGAGATAACCGCTCCAGAATAAAAAAAATGTACCTCCCCATCTAACTTCTGATCCGTGGCTTAATAATCGGCTTAGCCGTTTTTGAATACCTACGAAAACCTACACTCTTGAGGGTTTTATTAAATAAGGGCATATTTTATTTTGAAGGCAAGTCCGTTATATGCGTCTTATACTGTTCAATTAGGGTCGGAAATCAGTTGGTAGACGGACTTTCCTGATAGACGGTCTTACCCGAATTATTAATAGGCGCTACCTTCTAATATAAATACTGTTTTCCATTCTGAAAACGTACATTAAAGTTTGAACGATTGTATAGCTTTAGAATATCGATATTCGGTATCGTTAGTTAATTTAGGTCTAATTATTGATTAAGTAGCGCATCACCAACAATTATTTATACATTGCATTAATGATACTTGAACAATTTTAGACATATCTATATGTTAAGTAACCATTTATGGGCAACCACAGCATGTATTAAGATTAAACAATTTTTATAACCAGCCGGTATTTTATTTTACCTCAGACATAACAATTCATGTTAATACTATATGCTGATTAGCAGAATTAATTAAAATATCCGTCAACTGTGACCAGAAAGGACATGATAAGCCACTATGTTAGTATGGTTATTGTAAGTTCTTTTTTCTTTGGTGCATAAATTACTTATGAATAATTGGATACGTTCGAAGACAAAGTAAAAAACTATACAAATAATAATGTAATTCCAAATTTAAAAATGTGAGCAATGCGAATCAATATACATTTTATAACCTGTACAATGAATGTAGGCGGATTTTAAATCTTTTGGTTGGGGAAATGACAAGGGTAGTTGTGGGGGATTAACAATTACAAAATAAGGTAAGCAATTTGATATGGGTCAACAATCTTTCTAATTTGTTTACATTGAACATAAAACAAAAGGTAAGTACTGTTTATTATAAAATGTAATAGATCAACTTACTGACTGTTTCTGGAACAATTTTATGACATGTCAACTCGTTCTGCAAATAACATGTGAATATATGTAATTTATTTACATTATTTCCAAATAATAAGTAGTAATGTTTAATGTAATGAAAAACAATAGGTAAATTACATGTAAAAAACCTTAACTAATAAATAATTACAAATAGTAACTAGTCAATGTCCGCACCGTTAAGTTATTTATAGTTGTTGTATATTTGCTGTGACTTATTATTGTTTTTATAAAAGTACACACAATTTTATACGCGGCGTTGCACGTTAGCGTCACACAGACAAATTAGTTCAGTTTACCTTTGCTTACTGTTTTTATATTCACAGCTTGGTAAACCAACTTGTCAGTAAGACTATACACGGACCGATAATCCCAGTATAGCCCTTTCCATCATTGCACTTTGGGTGACTTTGGTTAGCTTACACTTACATTTTTTAATATTTTGCATTTTTAGTAGGCTAACAAGTTGGCTTACGAGTACAATTACTGATAATCGTTTTATTTTTTATTATTTAGATGACCGTAACTCTAGCGTACAGCGCGCCCCTAGAATACGAATACATCTCGATTGAGGTTACTTCAAGTAAGCCGATCGCACGGCAAGATGCTGCCGCCAAGTCAGGGAATTGCTGCCTGCCAGATTCCAAAAGGTGCTGCCCTTATGACTACGACGACCGCTGTGAGACAGAGAACAACAGGACTTTGTGTGGTTACAATAAAAATCAGAAAAATACCGTTCCAGATCAAGTAAGTTTTTTTAGCCGGGTTAGTGTACCACTGCTGGGCAAAGGCCTCCCCTCTTTTTCTCCATTCGGCCCGGTCGTCACAATTTTCCCGCCAATTTCGATAGAATGCGTCCAGGTCGTCCTCGGTCCAAGTAATTTTTTTTAAAGAATTTTATTGATACAGAAACAAATGACACGTGTTAAAAATCTTGTCAAAAAAATTGAAAGGGTCGAATGCAAGAAAGTAGGTGGCACAAAAGAAAACACAAGTTATCGTCACTTGAACAAGAAGTTATCCATATAGTTTTATGACAAACTTTCGTAACACAATGGAAGTCATCGTGACTTTGTTTTTATTAAGCCCTTAATTACGTAGTTACAATATTTTTGTAAACTACTCAAAACAGTTTTTTTTTTCGATTTATGCAATAATTTTCATCATAGAAGGACAACGACTATCCATTATACCAAGAATAATTCAACACTTTACTTATACGTACCTGTGTACCTACATTGTTACGATTAGTTTCGATTTATGCAATAATTTTCATCATGGAAGGACAACGACTATCCATTATACCAAGAATAATTCAACACTTTACTTATAAGTACCTGTGTACCTACATTGTTACGATTAGTTGACCTTTGGGCAGTAAAAATCGTAACAAAGAAAATGATGCAAGTACCATGCAAATCTTAAATATTGAAAAAAATATATCTATAGACCTAAAAAAATAAAAACTACCTACTTCAACCGATTTCTCTAAGATCCCATCATTAGACCCCGACCTGATACTACGGGACCATCTCAGGCCCATGTAATTCAGGTCACGATTCTCAGAGATAAGTATCGATTAAAATACATACCTACAAATAAATTGAGAACCACTCCTTTTTTATGTCGGTTAAAAAGTACCAATCTATTGTGTTACTTTTGGTGAATCAAACCATAATTTAAACTCCAAATGTTAAATCTTTGGTATAAATAAATTAAGGTCAGTGCGGCTAAGCCCGGCATATTTTATTTTGAAGGAAAGTCCGTCATATGCGTCTTACACTGTTCAATTAGGGCCGGAAATCAGTTGGTAGACGGACTTTCCTGATAGGCGGTCTTACCCGCATTTAGCGAAATAGCCTTAGAAGAAATTGAATTAGCTCCATTTGCCTCAGCCATATAACTAATATTTGCATTTGGTAGCTACTAAAAGCAATTAATTTCAGGAAAACTTGACAATGTACGGACTTCCTTGTCGAATCAACGACGATCGTGTTGAATGTGGGTATAACGGACACCACATGACAGATCCCAATCCAATTCCGATTCCTAATCCAAAACTTCTAAAAAAGAAAGATAAAAAAGATTGCTGCCATTGTTGCGATACAGAAACTACCAAAAAAGTAACTACTGAAGCAACAACCACGAAAAGAAGAACTACAATCACTTCTACCACTACCACTACTACAAGTACTACTACTACTACACAACGCACAGTTCGAACTACGAAACGGAAGGCCGAAACTACAAAAGCTACTACTAAACAGGGTATTATTGCAAAATCGTTTTATATTGTATATTACTTTATATGTAGACTACTTGTAATAGTTATTTATGATACACGTGTGGAAAGTGAGCTTCTTTCAGGAAGAGTGACGATGACTGACACGAGTTAGAAAAAAGCTTACATTACAACATTTTACAATGCATCATGCGAGGAAAACCAGACTATCTCGGCAGGACCTACCAACCAGGCCTTGCGGAAAACTACTATGAAAATTCATTCCTGCACACATGCGGAAAAAATCATTTTCTGAGCATAAGTTTACCCTTACAAAGAGCAGTTTCGACGTACTTTCGGTCCGTCGCTAGCCCGCCCGCATGCGTAATGCGGCGGGCAAAATCCACCACTCCAGGGTGCTTAGCCAAGTTGCCAATCGCAAACGCTTAATCGTCAATCGTAAGCGAAAGGCAGCTATCTGTCTTTGTCGCACTAATATGGAAGAGTGACAGAGAGGGAAAACTGGTACTAAGCGCTAGCGATTGGCAATTTGGCTAAGCATCCTGAGCAGTCTCGAACACACCATTCGGACGCCGCGGGCCGCTGTTGGCCGCGGGCGGCGGGTGGAAATGACCATGGCCTTAGTAGTTTACCTCTTTCGAAAACTTTTGCATCATTTGGTGCATTCTACGAGAATGTCGGGTACGTGACGCCTTTCTTCGCGTACATCTAAGAAAGTTACGAATACAATTTGTGGTGTATCTTAATTTTATAACTGGGTGTTTGTATTTACAGAGAATTCTCGCACTTTCCATATATTTCTAAGGTAGCTGGAATAGACGTCACGTTCCCGACAAAGTAGAATTTTTCGTGGAATACGCCATTTTATACTTCAAATTAATAAATACGGAATACAGGCAATACAGGGTGGAAATAGACACAATACGTAGTGGGTCTGTGAGCTACCAGATCCCGTGCTGTACACCAGAGTGGTCATAATTAATGTAACGCATAAGATAGACAAAATGCATTTCAAATTTTAACTCTAATAGTAGGTAATTGAGTTCAATAGCAAAGTGGCTATTCGTTTGCATTAGAGGGTTGATAGTTTGCATTAGGGGTTGGAATTGTAAGAAAATTAACGTTGTGATAAATCTGTTTTATTTATTTTTTCACCTGGTAAAAGTTTTCTTAGATTTGTGGCTTTTATAGCCGATTTTTGATCCAGGTTAAATTTGAAAAACCAAATTTCTCACTACATGGATTTTCCAAAATCTGTAGACTTCGTAATCTTCATTAATTCAAAGTCAAAGTATGGTCTCTCAGAGCACTTTCACGTAGCCGCGTGTGATCAGTGTGTCTTCGCTGTCCCGCTATCTATTCTCACGCTGTATTTAAAAAGTTCATATTGTGTCCAATTTCTGAAATGAGAAACTACACTTTTCTAACCTCGGGTTGTAAAACACCGTTTTTTTTCAGAAATAACTACTACGAGATACAAGAAGCTGGACTATGGATCGACCATAAAGACCATTCGGCCTACAACAACATGCGTGACTGAAAAAGAGAGATGTCTTATAACTTATGATCTTCCTTGCATACTGCAACCCTCTTGCAATGATAACGATGACAGCATTGATGAATAAATAGCAAAGTTCAAAAACTTTTGTAACCTAAATACACCGTGTATAAATTGTACATTTAATTTTGTTTGACGATTATAGAACATTACGGACTCGCTTATGACTAAGATTATGCAGGTATCTATAATACAGGGTGGATTTAGAGAGATTAAAATTTTTGCAGAGATCATATTTATATAGGTCATATTCGTATTGGTCACGAATGTATTGTGTACTACGAGTAGGTATAGGACCAACATTCGCAACACGATAACTAATTCTGCAGTTTTCGCGATATATAAGGAACAGCTAACTTTTATTCATTCGCTATTGTACTTATACTGGTCCCATAGCTAAAATCCATCGTTATTATTTTACGATTTAAGGCTGGGTCACACCAGATGCGTGTACGTGCACGTGCACGTGCGCGTTGCGTGGCGTGCACGTTGTAGCTTATGTAAATGTCATATTATTATTCCAACCAAGTCACTCCGCCGCCCCCGGCCACGACCCGTCACCACTCACCTCCCCCCGCCACTACCTACCTCAACCCGCCGCCACCCCCGGTCGCCACCCACCACCACTCGTCGTCGCCCGCCTCCATCCGCCACCCGCCGCCACCCGTCACCTCCCACTGCCATCCGTTGTCACCCGCCTCCCCCCGCCGCCATTCGTCACCCCCCGTCGCCACCCGCCTCCCCCCGGCCTCTGCCCGCCACTCCCGGTCGCCGCCCGCCTCCCACCGGCGGATAGTCACACAGCGGTGCTGCAGCGTGCGCCACGGTTGCGTGCACAGCTCTGCAGCTCTGCGTGCACAGCTCTCGGTGTGACATGGGTGCCGTGCACGCCACGCAACGCGCACGTGCACGTGCACGTACACGCATCTGGTGTGACCCAGCCTTTAATCCCATAAATCACCAAATTAAAAATTTAAAAACCGATTTCTCCAAGATCCCCGATTTGTTTCTACCATTGGTTTCCTCAAATCCTACTTTTTGAATGCAAATTTTTGTAAATGAATATATATGAATGAATATTATACCTATAAAATTTGAAGAAATCCCTCGATTTCTCTAAGATCCCATCATCAGACCCCAACTTGGTGCCAACCATTTCGGGGTAATACACGTTCGATCACAAAAATAAATTTTAAAATCGGTTCACGTATATCAGGTAACAACAAAAAAAAAATCTGTCGAATTGAGAACCTCCTCCTTTTTTTGAAGTCTGTTAAAAATACGGTGAATACTGCAGAACCCTTGTTTGACGACTGCCATAGTCGGTTATAGTCCTAGTGATACCAACGTACGAGTATCTAACCCTTGACGACTATTGTGATTAGGAATCACAAATATTTGTTCCTTTATCATTTTCTGAATCATTTTCAAAATAATTGTACATAATTTAAGGGATTAAGTAAAACAAAATCACGATCGTTTCGTTTGTGTTAAGAAAGTTGGTCATATAAACTAGGTATAAGGGCAACTTCGAGACACAAAGGAGTGACGTTAAGTTTTGTTTTATTTAAAGCCATTAGTTATGTTTTTTTGCTATCAACCCATTTAGGTATTTAAGTATCAGCTTATTACAAAATTTAGCCACGGCATCCTCATCACCATTTTAATATTTTTTTAGTATTTCATTTTACGTTTAGTTTTATTTAGTTTCAGATGTTAGTCTCTAAATATTTAATAATATGTATCTCTCGTTGCTGATCTCCTCATATAATCCATTCTTGAGCTCACCGTGCGACTATGCCGATTTGCTATGATTATTTAATATTAAAGGGTCCTCATCTGTTAAAACTCAGTTAAATTAGATGTCATTGTCATTAACACGGAATAGAGTCAAAAAGCGCCGGTTTTGAGGCAAAATCAACTATTTCGGTAAAATAATTTTTAGCAAATAGGTTGCAATGCCTTTGGCATACAATACGTCTTCTTGGCAACTTCAAGGACATAGTTGGTTCTACCTCTAACCCGACGATTAGTGTAACCTTCTTCTCTTCGACTGCTCAAAGTTATGCATAGATGATGGGATAGCCGACTGATTCTCGTATGATTTCCGGTTCGACGTAAATGGTACAAAAAATATACAATACAGAATGTGCCTGTACCTAAACAGTGGTATTAGGCACAGGCACATTCAGTATTGTATATATTTTTGGAAAAATTAAAATATATTTTTCGCGTTTTGGGATACTGAATGTGGTTTGAAACGAACAACCACTATTTTCGCTACATTCTGTATAATCTATATCGGTAACGGGCAACGCCTATGATAAAGAAATTTATCGAATGTACTGTTAGAAGCAAATGTATGTAAGTACCCAGTTTATTCATTAAATGTTGATATTTTATGTTGAACGCTGGTAATTTTGAGTAAAATGACTCTTTGTATTGATATTAAAATCAGCAAGTACATATGTTTATATGAAAATGGCAAAAAATCAACGTTTTTATAGTTGCTAGTTTGATTACTTCGAGGAATTAATTAAAACTGAAATCAAGCGTAAATTTAAGATATTTGTGAGAAGACCATGTTTATTAGCATGTTGATGGTAAGTAGGTACACAGTTTGTTTCATATGTAGTATCTGGGTGAATATTCGCCATTTTTATTTCGTCATTGTCGCCACACGGCAAGTATTGTTACAAGAGATGACCGTA
>JALPQI010006037.1:0-52970 GCA_025490895.1 Thaumatotibia leucotreta
AACTTAAGCGAGGCATGTAAAGAAAGTCAACGTCAAACGATGATTTATTCAAGTAACCACTTTAATATCGTCATACACATGAAATATTAAAACTACTACAGTTTCTAAAACTGACCCAGAAGAACCGGTGAGAAACCGGTAAAGCGATCTATGTATCTAGCTAACCAACATTGAAAACGAATGCCGAATAATTACCGAATAATTGCCGAATCGGACTCATATCTAATGAGACTATCAAAACATTTTCTAACAAATGTATAACTAATTATTTAAGCATTGCAAACACTTTATTGGGTAGTCCTTGAAAGCTCTTAGAAGCTTTAAGCTTGAGTGACGTTACTGACATTCGAATCACTTACCGAGCATGAGCTCAAGCGTAGCGAACATCAAATGACATTTTTATGAAATCTTTGAAAACAAAACACAAACAAGAAACAAAAACTTTGTTTTGAAACAAGATTATGATTATCATACCTACTCGTATTTTCGATTTTTGTTTTGTACATAAATAGGCGGATCTCGGACGTTGGTGAATTAGGTTTTTTTTTTCTTTGTTATATGACATATAATATTTATAACTTACGTTTATCACTTTTAACGATAAATGACTAATAAAGTTAAATATTGCAAAACTGTAAAAAACATAACTGGTGGTGCTGTCATCTTCACCGAAGAATTTGAAGATTTGTTTGCAACTATTTTCTACGAAATGTATGCAAAGTTACTGTAGGAATAATTCGTGATTACATTTAAAATACTTGTATAAATTAATAGTTCTAACATTAACTTTGCTGCGATCTCTCAGTCGCATAAGAAGGGGAGACACGACAAGACACGGACATGTCTCGTGTCATCTTTTGACGTCAGTTTATGTGCCGTTTTCATCCCAATTTCATTTTTCCTCAACATGACACTTCACGTCACATTTTGCTGACATGGAATATAATTAATTCCACACTTGTTTTTCGCAACAAATCCTTATAATCAGAAGAGTGTTTCAAACTCATGATATTGCCTGTTAGACAGATAGTAGGTAAAACATACTTATTTTTAAAGACGTTATCGGACCCCCAGCGTAGGTACTTAAAAACTTCGGAGCTCCTTAATTTTGGAAAATTATTCGGGATTAACTCCCGTTACGCCAAAAAAGGTAAGTAAGGAATACCTATACTTCTCAAATGAAGATACTTTAATTAGTACATTTCCTTTGCCATAAAGCTCAATCCGAAGTTTGTCACTTAAGTACTAGATAAAAAAACTAAGTTTTTTTTGTAGGTACAATTATCCTCACATAATGAATGAATTTTAATAGAATGATCAGAAAAAAGGATCAGCGAAAATAGTTAATTATACTAAGTAGAAAAGAGAAAAGGAAATTCGCATTTCCCGGCGTGTTCTTTATTTTCCAACGTTCGATCATCAAACCTCAAGGGGGATCATTACTTGGTCGGAAACAGTGAAAGAATTCGAATTTACCCGACGGTAAATTTATTCAAAGCCAATTTAGGTTAAACTTGTCTGATTCGCTATAGCTTGGTCAGGAATTGATAATCGGTAATTGTACATAATCTTTTTTTCCATCGGTAGGTACTTTGCTAACATGATTCTAAAGACACCCAAATACCGTTCTAGCAGTCAAATTGGCCAAATATTACATGCTAGCTAAATATATGGTGTTCCGAACTATTTGCCTACTTAAAAAACTGCTACAGAAGTATTTGACGCTGACGGTAACTAAAGGTAAGTAAATATGCAGAATCAATAAAAATACGTAATACATTTTAACAAGATACAAATTCTAAAAGACGCCTTGCAACATTTTTTTATTTGCGTTATTTTAACTCTAGCTTAGCTCTCGCTGTTTATTTTGCTCTATGACGAGAGGATACAGTTCATGCCGAAATTGCGGGGCCGCAAATATATTCGAGGCACGTAGGCAGGGATTCGCATGGAAAATACCAGCGTGTTGGAGATTTCAGCGTTATCCCGTTTGAGAGTGGAGCAAAATTGCTATTGATTGTGTTTGTGTACGCGGAACAATTTTGTCCTATTGTCTGTGGTGCAATGATTGGACATCTGACACAGTGGATTTGACAGGATATTATGAAAAAAATTGCTGTTTAACCGGAGGAGACGAAACAAAATACAATCTATAATAGACTTATGTTCTTAGGAATCTTAATAACGATACAATTACTAGGTTATTGTTGTATAGTAATATTAATAGTTATTTTCTCATTCTTCATACATCAGTTAGAGAACAAAACATTCCTAATGACATAATTCAGCAAAGTTTTCAGATCAGCCGTAAAACTTTGAGTGATGTCCGAGAAAATAATAGCAAAATATTAATAATTGATTTCGTTCTAATTGAGTTCTGCTGAGTTTTAAGCCCATTGGTTCCAGCTGCCGTCTTCGGCTTCATTAATTCGTCATTGTTAGTTAATTCAATTGAAGCTGTTGAAGGCAGAACATTTTGCGAAAATAATTTACGATATTTATTTACTCACTGCGAGAAAACTTTAAATCACATCTTGAATTGGAAAAATTTACTGTAAAACGAATAATGACATGTCGAAGGCAAACATGTTAACTCTGCAAAACACGATGCTTCGATGGGCTTTTTAAATTTTTATATTCCTGTCTACCAAATAGATAATGCCACATGTACAAATACAAATACTTTTGCTCTTGGTTCTGATGGCTTATGATGGTCCTGTTTTTACCGTTTATCGTGCCACGCGTCACTTTGTCACTTGTATACTTATCAGAACGCGACGAGTAGGTACATGATGGTAACGACGACAAACGATAAACACGGAACCATCATGAGCCTGCTGGACATGAGAATATAAATATTGCAAACATTAGTGTTCTATGTACAAGTACTGATTAAAATAAAACGGCTCAAATTTTAAATATCACGCTAACATTTTTAAGAGCTATTTCATAAGTTACGTAAAAGGTTGTCTAAATATTAATATCTCTTAACCTACAAAATAATTGAAGCAACAGAATATAAGTGACGGTCCCAACGTTAAATAAATCTGGTCCTATCGGACTGCCCATCTCGCTGGGCCTTTTAGTGATCTATTGAGGGTTGCCTTGACCTTGGGCTGTTTACAAAAGATCTTTACGATGTTCCCTTTCAACCCTGATGGAATAAAACCTATGCCTAAACGTATACGGTAAATATGGAGCGAAAGAGATATGATTTACAAGGCAGGTCTTATAAAAATGTAAATGATAGATTCATATAGTGATAACAGGATGAAAGAGTGTAATTAATCTAAATAGGTAATTACACAAATGATAATTTCAGTAAAAAATCTGGGTCTCTCGATACACTGGTAAGTTTAGAATAGTATTTAATTATTGCGAAATTTTAATGCATACATAAAAAATCAAAACAATTAATATAAAATTTACAAAAAAGTTTACTTCTGATACATATAATACAAATAAAAGTCAGCAAATACTAACAATACCTGTAGATATGCTTACAATTTCCTCCATGGAAACAGGAGACAACCCCGAGGGCTAGAGAGGAAAGGGCACATTGTTTGCAAGTTCCACAAAGCAAGGTCGCCGAGCCGTGAAAGAATTTGTTGAAATTATCTAGAAAATTGAAAAAGTTTCGTAGGCCTCTCAAAATGTATATTCGGTAAAAGGTAGATTGAACATTTTCTTTTAAATTATAATTGTCATTATCATCCCAATCCATTTGGCAGTGATGTTCAACTTTGCTAACATACCTAGGCTACGCTAATGCTTTTTAACAATTCCTCAATTAAACGTATTGTGAAAATATAAATCAAATTATTTATTAACTAAATACTTTGATTTGTGCTTTTTATTTTTCCCCAGTCGGGCGAGGGGTGCAGGCATCAGCCGCGAAAGCTGAGCACGTGGGTTCGATCCCCACCTCGGGCGTTGGTGATCTTGGTCGTTCTTTTTGGTATATGACATCCAATATTTATAATTCCTCAATTAAAGTCTAATGTTTTTTTTTACTATTTACTGTAAAATAGTGGTACTTACATACCAGGTGTGGCCTGTAGAAAGACTTCTAGACTATGCATATCTATAACTTAAAATCATGAGTGTCCTTTTCTTAAGCCATGAGAAAAAAAGAACAAAACATTTATCTAACAGACACTGTTATTGAGGATTGAAAACTCTGCTCTCAAAGTACGACATGTTCCGATTCGAGTTAAATTGGCCATTATCGAGCTCAGTAACATTTATATCGTGACTTTGTTCATGGCATCTCGCATTGCTACTGGAAGATTACAGATATTCAAACAATTCGCAATAAACCCGGTTATTGCAAAAGGTGTAACTGCGACCTTCATTTTAACAAGCGTGACGTTTAAATTAATACCGTACCTTGATCATAAATAAATTTCATTTCGCCGTTGCTTCCGAGGGAGTCCTAGCGGCAGAACGCCGCAGGGAATCACAGAAACTAAATATTACGGCAGCACATATTGCAGAATGTCGAGGCAATAAACGATGTTGATATACAATCGTGTGTGCCTGAGATTGCTTGGTTGAGTTTTATTAAACGTTTGTTTACCAACGTGACAGTCCATGGATAGCATTGCATCCAAAACTGACTCTGAACTCCTAACCGTTCACCTATGACTTTAAATACAGTTTTAAAACGCGGAAGGCTGAAGAGAAATTGATCTCGCAAGCTGAATTGTCAAGTGGTTAGTCTTGACATTATTACTTTTTCTTTTGTTCTAAACAATCGAATATGTCCTTTATAAATCACATTGGGCAGGACGAGGATAAACCTTAATTTATCCATTTGTGAATAATTAGTCCTCATGTTCCAACACATAAAAATGAATTTAGTACTTTGCCTTAAGCCATACTTAAATTTTAAATATTCTACATTTGTAGACCACTACGTCGCGACGGCCGTAGCAAGCTTTCTCGGAAACGGCTACAGCAAGACTTGACTGACTTATTTGAAGACTTTTGTAAGATTTCTGCTCAGAATCTTATGATCTTTCGATCCTAGTAGGAAAAAAAGTGTCTTAAGGTTTTTTGGCTTTTCTGTTACCGTTAATAAAAATTGTGTTGTTAGACTATGCATTAGCATTTACTGTAGGTATGAGTAGTATTTAGTCATGCTCACGTCTTCAGGTTCACCCTGTATAGTAAAGTAATAGCGGATTCGCGAAATGAAAAGTCATCAAACAAAGTTATCGTAAAATTGAACCAAATGCCGATTTTACAGCTTCATAAGGCTTAATCGATTAATGTATTTCACCAAGTTAAGAGACTTCGTTGGAATTCGTCGACTTTATTACCAGTTTTAAGTTACTTATCAACAAAGGTATTCGGCTAAAATAATGAATTTGAAAAATATACGGATTGATCAATTAAAAACAGAAACGGGTAGGTATCATTCCTTTAGATTTCTTTGATTGCACATATTTTAATTGCATTTTTTAATTGTGGGCACATGCCCACATTTTTTGTTACCATTACTCTTTTTCTTTTAGGATAGAGATATATATAATAAGGCTATAAATATAACTAAACCGTTAATCTCACGTATATTTAGTCACTACGCTAGACATGTTTCGGAGAACCTAGGTCTCCATTATCAAGCACTGAGCCCGCGTTCACGCAACGCGACTCCAATTCGCGATTGAATTCTAAATATCTTAATTACTAAATCTCACGAAAGTTTAAATTTAAATATCAATATTTTAATAAACAGTCACATTGAGACCTTGGGTTTGTTTGTTTACTTTATTTCTAATCCTAAAAGAACCAAGTATAGTATGTTCTTTAATTACTTTTTTAATTGGTGACAATTTCGTTAAAAAAATACTATTTACAAAAATTGTATAGGCTCTAATTGCCACATTTCGAAGTTGAAGTGGGGGTGAAGGTATAATTATATTTTGAAAACATTTTCATATTGAGCTAAAAGTTATACATGAATTACATGATACTATCCAATTACCGTAAACAGTCCAGTTTAGAATAACACATATGAAAAAATCTGCTGTTCTAAACTGGGCTGTTTGTCCTGGGCTAACAAACCAGTTTACTCTACATTCCTATTTACCCCGTCATTCCTATCTACCCCGTTTTACGGTACCTACTATAAAACTGTGCCATCTGCCATAATTGTCATACATAAACTGGACTACAGATCGCAGGTCATGGATGCCCCTTAAGGGCCTTAAGCCATTTCGAATCTATTGAATACGAAAGGGCCGGATCCGCAAACACGGCGCTTTTAGCCTTGGCGCGTATCTGCCTATTGTATAAAACCCGACCGTTCGTTTTGTGATAAGTAAATATGTATAGTGGGGACGTGTGAGCCGAATATATCAATACAAAATCGCGGTTTAGGGAAAATGGTTTTAGGAAGATGAAAATGGCGGAAAATCTCGAATATATCTGCGGTGTTTAAAATAACAGACTTTATACGGGTTTTGAATCGGTTTCCAACGATTTAAATTTTCATTTGAATGAATACAGAATACATATAAAAATGTAGCAAAGACTGTATACTTGTTAGATCAAGGCCTACAGGTGAAGGGCTGCTTCAACCGGAGGCTGACCGGACTACCGGCGCGCCCTCGCGTACCAGTAGGGCTCATACGGACACATGCGCTCCTTCTAGGTAGTTTAGAGTATAAAATAGTACTGACTTTTGGTTGTAGTGGAGCAGGAGACAATAGGGTGCTGAGGGCTGTTGCTTCACACCGGAGGCTGCGTGGACTGCTGGGGCGCCCACGACCGATAGGACTCTTCCGGACTAACACTACTTCATAGCAAACAGTACAGACTGTGGTGGAGCAGACTACAGCAGAGACCCAGAGCCCCGTTTGCTAAGAGGAGGCCTAGGTGCGGAGTGCCGCCGTTCCACGCTGGAGGCCGAACGTACTGCTCGGACGCACTCGTATATAGGACTAGTCCGGACTAACGCTACTCTGAGCATATAAAACAATAGTAATAGTAATAGTATATAAAACAGTACTGACTTTGATTGTGGTGGAGCAGACGACAGCAGATACCCGGAGACCCGCTTGCTAAGTGGAGGCCTAGGTGCAGAAGGCCACCGTTTCTTGTCGGAGGCCGAGCGGACTGCTGGGGCGCCCTCGGTCGATAGGACTCGTCCGGACTAACGCTATTTCTGAGCAAATAGTATATAAAACAGTACTGACTTTGGTTGTGGCGGAGCAGATGACAGCAAAGACCCGGAGCCTCGCTTGCTGAGTGGAGGCCTAGGTGCGGAGACCGGCCGTTCGACGCCGGAGGCCGAGCGAACTACCGTCGCACCTTTGCCTACTACTAGGACTCACGCGGACTGATGGTGGTTCTGAGCAAATATAGTGTATAAAACAGTACTGACTTTGGTTGTGGCGGAGCAGACAATAGCAGAGATCGAGAGCCCCGCTTGCTGAGTGGAGGCCTAGGCGCGGAGAGCCGCCGTTCGACGTCGGAGGCCGAGCGGACTGCAGTGTCGTCTTCGGCCAATAGGACGCTTCCGGACTAATGCTACTTCTTAGCAAATAGTATATAAAACAGTACTGACTTTGGTTGTGGCGGAGCAGATGACAGCAGAGACCCGGAGCCTCGCTTGCTGAGTGGAGGCCTAGGTGCGGAGGGCCGCCGTTCTACGCCGGAGGCCGAGCGAACTGCTGGGGCACCCTCGGCCGATAGGACTCGGGCGGATACGAGCGCCGCTTCTGGGCAGTGCTGTGGACAAAAATTCTCGTTAGAATTAAATTCTTCTAATTATCATGTAATTATTGTTTTTGACATTTGGGTCTATTTAAAAAAATATATAGCTATGAGCGATATCCAATACGCACCTATATTTTTGAAATTTGCCGCCTTTTTCCACTGCCAAAGGTTGTTGGACAGAGTATACCATATAGTTTGAATTATTAACTTTCGTAACACGTTTGACGCGATCGTGATTTTTGTTTGATCGAGGCCTTGACTAAATATGTATTGTAACCGCCCTAATTACAGGTATTTACTTTTGCACGCCTTTTGGCCGAATGCACTGTAACTTCTGTATATTTAAAAATCTTATTTTTTCTTGACAATAAATTCATTAATAAAATTTGAATTAGCCACTTCTTGGAAATCATAATACCTATCTAATGTACACCGTGTTTTTAATGATTTCCGTTAAATTGGACAGGTTATTTGGGACATTAATAGAAGTTGCCTGGTATGTCGGCTTTTGTTAATTTCGATTTTTTTTTGTTTTCATACATAATAATTGTAATGGCAAGTGTGAGAGAACCTTAAGAATAAGATCTCAGGCGACTGACGGCTGCTGATGGCATATGTCAAAATAAGTAACTATAGGATGTAATAAAGGTTGCAATACACTTGTTCAGTCATTAAACTTATTTTTTTAATAACTCAATAACAGTAAGAGTTAAGACACTAGTTTCTTAGAGAAATTGATTATTTTTGACCTAAATGAGCTTCCCTTTAATTTAACGGACACCAATAAAAACACGGTATATAAAACGGCCATATGCTACGCAGTATGATTTAATGGCGCTAATATAAAATGGTATTCAGAATCTGTTTATTCTGCCACATTCTTTAAAATATTTCGTGATAAATCACATACATTTCTCATTTACCCATTATCGTATTATCTCATCGTAGCTAGTAGCTAGATACGCCCGAAACTCGAACAACAAATAGTTAAATTACATAGTTGTAAAACTAAAGTTGCAGAGATATTAGTATATTAATTGGAAGTTATCATGTTGGGGCGGGAAAAGGTCCCGATTATAAGAGGCTTTTAAACTTTATGTGGACTGTTACAAACTTGTTATTTATTGAAATAATTTGACCTTCAGCGTATTGTCAGTGTATTGTTAAATAAATTGCGGATAACTTAGGCTTCATCCATACACAGTTGATCAGCTGTTTGGACCGATTTGTGTGAAAAGGCGATTTTTGTTAATTTGGAAATACCTAATTTTTTACTCAACTAAATTTAATTTAACTAAGTATACTCTAAAAACATGATGAGCAATCTAAATAGCGATTCGTATCATTGGCACCTAACTTCGCAACATTCGAACCCTAACATGAAAAAATCTAGTATATTCATTAGATCTGACGCGTTCTGGCATGGAAGTGGCTGGCAAGCAGATGCGTATATAATTATGTCTCCAGTTTTGTGGTAACTTCATATTTATTGTTGTTGTATTCTGGCCATTTATTCCGCAACTCGACATCAAACGTCCTACTTAGCGTGGTCCCAATCCCAACGCTGGCCCGGTACTTCATACTTATATTTTTACCTAGGTTTAAAGGTCTATAACTATATCACCGCAAATCACAAACACCAAGTTTATGTATTGTGATTTATGTTTCAGATTATTCCTAAAGCAAAATTGAAACTTTAATAGATATTAAAGTTTCAATTTTTTAATAGATATTAAAGTTTCAATTTTGCTTTAGGAATAATCTGAAACATAAATCACAATACATAAGTGGCATCTGCCAACCCACTGAGTGCTGAATCCTATAATCCTAACTTCATGTTAATAAAAAAAAAAAAAAAAAAAATAAAAAAAAAATAAAAAAAAAAACTGGACGCCGTCAAAGTCAAACGTGCTTTTATACACTCTTAAATATTTTTGATAAATAATGTATTTTACCGGCATTAACAAGACCATTTTTACCTTCTCGTCTCGGAAAATTTGCCCTTTCTATAGTAAATGTACATTCAAGGGTACAGATGACGATAACAATCAGATACACTCTGATTAGTGTCGATACGTAACTGTCAAATCAAAATACCACAAGAGATGTACACTCGCAGCAAAGCACGTAAGGATCAAGCGTCCCCACGAACCGCACGCCCAACACCTTCGTCCGCCTCGTCGACATCAATCTCCTCGAAATCTTCATCGGGTGATGATTACGCCACCGCGCCCGACATCAGCGGCTCGAGCAGCGACGAGCGCGGACCATCGCCGCCGCCGCCACGACCACCTGCGCGGCGAGGACGGCCACCGCTGCCGGCACGCTTGGGGCCCGCGGGACATACTGCCCCGCCCACGGCTCCCGCTGCCGGTGGTGTAGTGCGACGCATGACATGGTCTCAAGCTATGAATGAGAACTACAGGCTACAGAGGGAGAAACTAACCTATCCGCGTATCGTGTCCGGATGCTTCCCCTGTTTCAGGCCCTTGAACCAACCATTAATGTGACTGCGCAGCGACTATCGGATCAAGTGCGAGTCATCCAACGATCAAAGCGGCTGGATGACTCCACACTTGATCGGCTTCGCCTGGAGGCTCTCCCTGTTCGCGCGACCTCTTCCTCGGCGCGGGACCCACCCGCCTCGTTGCCGGACCCGGTGCCGATACCCGATGTGGCATCGGAGGCACCGCGGGTCGGTCCTGCTGCTGATGAGGACGATGCTGCGAACGTGAGTGTGAGTACTTCAGTCAATGAGCAATTGAGGAGGACTCTGGAAGACGCGATTGTGCAGTATCGCTTCACACCCGCCTTAAGGCCACGATTACCACGTTTGCCCATGAATAAACGCAATCTAGCGTTAATGGGAGCCCTGAACGATTTACTGGAGCCGTATATACGATCCAGTAAAGATCTAGATGATACGCACTCGATCATGTACTGTGGGGCCATCACGGCGTGCCGTGTTGCTCGAGTCAAGTTCCCGGACGCTGACCGTGCACCTAGGACCGCTGGAGGTGTCCCCGCATGGCAGGTGCGGATCGAGCGCCGTATCAACTCGTTTAGGACTCTCATTGCAAAGCTGATCTGCTTCAGGGGGGGCAACAACCGCCCCCGTGTAATGCGCTTTGTGAACCAGGCGTTCGCGGGAACGGGTATTGCACCCCGCGACTACATGGCCAACCTCACAGAGCGCATTGACTTCTTGAAGCAGAAGGTTTATGCATGGGCAAACCGTATCCGTCGCTACAGAGCGCGTGTGAACCGATACGAGCAGAATCGCCTCTTCCAGAGTGACCAAAGGAAGGTTTACCGAAGGTGGGAGGAAACCGACCACCGTGTGTCCGACGCGCGGTTGCCGGATGCTACTGCCATGAGTGATTTCTGGCGTAGTATCTGGTCGGCGCCCGTCGGGCACACCGAGGGTGAATGGATGACCGTTATCGAACGTGAGTGCGAGACCATTGAACCTATGGGGGCAGTTACCATCAGCCCCGAAGACGTTAGTTGTGCTATCCGCACGACTCAGAACTGAAAAAGTCCTGGGCCGGATGGATTGCACAACTTCTGGCTAAAATGGTTTCGATGCTCGCACTCACGATTGGCAACGCAATTCCAACAAGCCCTCGAGCTCGGTTCCCTGCCACCTTCCTTAACAACTGGTGTAACCTTCCTGCTCTACAAGTCCGGTAGTACCACGGAAGCAAAGAACTATCGACCCATCACGTGCTTGCCCACACTGTACAAGCTCCTTACGTCCATTTTGAGAGTAAAAATTAACACGCACATTGTTTCGAACAATGTTTTGGCTCCTGCTCAAAATGGATGTAGGGTTGAGTCCCGTGGTACTAAAGAGCTCCTCCTCATCGACATGACCATTTGCCAGCAAGTCCGGCGTAACAGAGGGGCCCTCTCCGTCGCTTGGATTGACTACAAGAAGGCCTATGATTCGGTGCCTCACTCATGGTTGGAAAGGGTCTTGGAGCTGTATAAAGTTAATGCAACTTTAAAATCCTTTCTCGGTGCTTGTATGAGGCAGTGGACCACAGTCCTTCGTCAACAAGGAGACGGGGATGGCCCCTCTGGCCCGCAGGACTTTATAAGGATCGAGCGAGGAATATTCCAGGGTGACAGTCTGAGTCCCTTATGGTTCTGCCTAGCTCTGAATCCCCTCAGCACCCTGCTGAAGGATTCAGGACTAGGTTGCCGGCTTCGGAGAGAGGGTGAAGTCATTTCTCACCTTCTGTATATGGATGATCTCAAATTATTTGCGCCAAACAGCCAAGACTTGTTGGAACTACTGCGAACCACAGAAGTTTTCAGTAGTGCCATCAATATGGAATTTGGTGTCGATAAGTGTGCGGTTATGCATGTGCAGCGGGGGAAAGTAGTAAATTCAACAAATTTACAGCTTTCTGAGACAATGTCGTTCAGATCTATCTCGGAAGCAGAAACCTATAAATACCTTGGTATGTCACAGTCTTTGGGTATTGAAGATATGGGAATCAGACAGGCGGTGAAGGAGCGCTTTTTCAGCCGGCTCACAAAAGTACTTAACAGTCTTTTGTCAGGAAGCAACAAAGTGCGCGCCTTCAACGCCTGGGTAATACCCATACTCACATACTCCTTTGGCATACTAAGGTGGACTCAGACCGAGCTGGACGCCCTGGATCAAAGGGTCCGTACACTGCTTACCACACATCGAATGCTACACCCGCGCTCATCAGTTATGAGATTGTACATCCCGCGTAAATGTGGAGGCCGCGGCTTCTTAAATGCCAAAGACCTCCACAACCGCGAGGTGTACAATCTCAGAAACTATTTCCTTAACAATGAGTGCGGGATGCATCGTGATGTGGTGGCAGTAGACCGGAACCTCACGCCGCTCTCCTTGGCAAAAGAGAACTGGCGCAGACCTGTGGTACTAAGCACCGAGGACCGCAGGGCGGTATGGAAGAGCAAGGAGCTACACGGGCGGTTCTACAAGGCCCTCACGGGACCTGACGTAGATCTGCTCGCGTCGGTGAACTGGCTACGATTCGGGGACCTCTTCGGAGAAACCGAGGGTTTTGCCTGTGCAATTGCTGACGAGGTTATCATGACGAATAACTACCGGAAATATATCCTGAAGGACGGTACGGTCGACATTTGTCGGGCATGCCGCCGTCCCGGTGAGTCACTCAGGCATATTATTTCCGGTTGTTCTCAGATTGTTAACACCGAGTACTTGCACAGACACAACCTCGTAGCCAGGATTGTACACCAGCAGCTTGCTCTTCAATACGGCCTTGTGGGCTTCGAAGTACCTTACTATAAGTACACACCTGCGGCAGTTCTCGAAAATGGTCGTGCCACGCTCTATTGGGATCGATCTATCATCACGGACAGGACTATTGTAGCCAATAAGCCTGATATCGTGCTGATAGATCGATCGCAACGCCGGGCAATGCTCATCGACATCACGATCCCCCATGACGAGAACCTCGTGAAGGCCGAGAAGGACAAAGCCAGTAAGTACCTTGATTTGGCTCACGAGGTAACCGACATGTGGGAGGTTGATTCGGCGATCATTGTGCCGATAGTTGTTTCTGCGAATGGTCTCATAGCGAAGAGTCTCGATCAACACCTCAAGAGGCTCTCGCTAGGTGGTTGGGTCAAGGGTCAGATGCAGAAGGCGGTAATCCTGGACACGGCGCGCATAGTCCGGCGGTTCCTCTCCCTGTAGCCCTAACCACCGGCAGCTTGGGCCCGCCCCGCTGCCGGCGGCACCCTAGATTAGGTTTTTTATAATGTGTTTACTTGTTTTGTATTGTTTTTGTATGTTTTATTGTATTTTATTTTTATAAACCTATTATAAATTACCTAATCTGAGATGAAGATGAAATAAAAGATAATAATAATAATGTTCTAATTATCATGTTCTAATTTAATTTAATTTTTATTTCCGCATTCATCTTACTTTTAACTTAATAACATGTTATTGATGTTTGTATTTATTAAAATTTGTTGTTTTAGGGATTTCGTAAGTATTTGTGATCATTTCATACATGAGTATAAATTGTTACCTACTTTTACTTAAATGTGGCCGAAATAAACAATTTAATTTCAATATAATATACTTTGTCCAGCCAATACTACTACTACATACGTAAATAAAACATACATATCAAACTACTAATATGTCATAAAATTTATGCCTCGTAATAAGAAAGTAATATCTGATCTATATTTGTGAGCTATAACATGTCTTTCGCATGAATAATAATTTTGCACACAGTCGAGTAACATTTTATGAAGCTCATAAGCCGTGCCGTATTTATTTATGGTTATGTGATATATTTATATTACTTGTAGACTAAGTGAATTATGAATATTTTTGTTTGACTGTAATTTTAATCTATTTATTAAAATATGAGTAAGCTACGTGTTGCCTAGCGTTATTAAGTTAATTGTGTTTGAATTCAGTTAAGACACTTAACGTTTCTTAGAGAAATTAATTATTTTTATCTAAAGAAGCTTTCCATAAATTTAATGGAAAACAAAAAAGAACACCCTGTATACAAATCAAACAAAATATATCTCATGATAACAATAAATACGTACTTAAATTTATTAAGTGCTAAAATAAACATACAGTAGTAAATTTCTCATGTAACAAATGTACAGAAAAAAAATGTAGCGAGCAGGGAACACAGTTTAATGAAAATCCTATAAATCAGATTTACCACCATATTACAGATAAATGTATTTAATAAACCAGCCACGTGCTACCTACTGTTAAGGCTGTCGCAAAATTATTTATTGCTATGCTTATTATTTCACAAAAAACTCCGAGGGAGATTTTTTTTCCATTAATCTAGGTACTTATATTCATTGTGAGTCAAAGAAGTGTATATTTCTTTGCCAGTCAGTCGCAATTAAAAAAATACTATTATTATAAAACAATGCATTAAAACATAAAGAAAAAAATAAGAAAAGCAACACGGAACGATAAATGGCACTCTATTAACATTTATCATCTTTTATTCTAGACTAGGTACATTTAATGAAGTTTCGCTTTACTAGTTTAAACGAAATTGAATTTAACCCAAAATAGTTACGATACAAGTGCGAAAAAAATAAAGTTTAAAACGAGTGGCGATAAATAAAAATACAACCGAAAGGAGAATTTTAAATCGACACGAGTTACGAATTTCCTTTTTATATGTGTATCGTGCGACGTTTTTCACTCCGAAGTTGAGACCTGACAAGAAATGAACCACTTCTCATATTTATAGTGCGTAAAAAATCACCATCTGTACTGCAAATGTAATATTTATCATTTACTATACAAGTATTCGTTTTTCGCCAGACGCTAAAAGGATATAGACCGAGACAACTCAATCGACTATAATCAGAACGGAACCATCTTTTATCTACTTAAAAGCAATGCGTCCGCTCCATTTACTGCGGATATAGTTAGTCCTCTGAACAAAAGGAAATGGCTGCAGCCACAGATTATACAACGCTGTAGCTAATACACCGCTACCATGAGTTTGCCACTCTCAAACCAGTGAGTTTATCATGAGTTACGTACATTCATTTTACTAACTAGTGCGGATAAGTAAACTTTGCGCACGCTTCGCGTAATTTCTCTTTTAAAGGCACTTGGAAAAAATCCGTTCGATACTCGTGTAAAAACTTACTTTTACGTAGAGTGCGCAAAGTTTACTTTTCCGCACTAGTTCGGAAAAATATGCTTCCATTACAATCATACCTGGGATAACTCGGGGCATTTATACGAAAGTGATGTAGCAAAATATTTTATCGACTAAAAATATATCGATGTTACTGTGAATGACAACATCAAAATGTTATTCGGCATAAATAAATATTAGGTACTTACTCTTCAATTAAACTAAAAAATAACTTTAAATAAAAATAGTTTTCTAAATATGCAATTAATATTAAAATATCAATATTTAAATTGTCATTTTGATTAAAATTACATCTGCATACTAGTTTTTACTATCTGAAGAGGCCCGATATCAGATAATTATGACATTGAACCTCTGTACTGTAATCGAGAATGTTCAATAAGCACATCTTTTATTATAATTATATCGACATCTTTTTAATCGATATCAAATCCCTATAACTTGCCCCGAGTTATCCTAGGTATGATTATAATTTATAAAATGCGCGTAGAACCGATGGCCGTTGGGGCGAGAAGGTTCTTGAGTGGCGGCAACGTACCGGAAGGCGTAGCGTGGGTAGGCCCCCCACAAGGTGGACTGATGACCTGGTGAAGGTCGCAGGAGTCCGCTGGATGCGGGTGGCGCAGGACCGGTCATTGTGGCAATCTTTGGGGGAGGCCTATGTTCAGCAGTGGACGTCTTTCGGCTGATGTGATGATGATGATGATAATAATTTATAAAATACAGTGATATTTGAGAAAATCTCATATTTCATAACGTTTTAAATAGTTAATAGGTACTTATGAATCAGTAAGTACTTTAATTGAAAACTAGCTTGCAGACTGGGCGATCGCTATAAGCGGTCACTGTAGCCCATTGACGCCAATAATACCTGTAGGTAACAGTCGGTTTGTATTCACGAATTATCAAGTATTTAGGGCATAAATATTAATCAAGTTATTCGAGTAGATAGCTCGCGTATCAAATTTAAGCCGTTATCAATCCTTTTACGAAACATTGACGGAGCGGATTATTCTGCGAAATGGATTAAACTTACTTCAGTGTACGTACCTTGAGTTGGCAGCGTGAGCTAACTGTATCGACTGCGTAACTTTCTGTCCCTCTCAATCGCGCCAATACGCGTGAGCCTACCGCGAACTTCGAAATACTCAAATTTCGGTCACCTGTCCCTGTCACGAATGACAAACTCAACTCTAATTATGGGGAACACAAAGAAATCCTCAAAATTTGCGGATCTCGTTGTGCGTGGTAGGTCTACAATCTACAATACCTGTAGCGCGAATTTCGAACGTCAGTGTGCTCGTATTTTGAAGACAAACGGGTCTTAATCGTGTAAATTTACGTTTAATTATATCCTGACGTTTCGGGCATGACGTCACATCAGTGGTCGCAGGCAGATTATAATTCAACGTAAGTTTACGCGATTAAGAGCCGTTTGTCTTTAAAATATGAGTGATAACCGTGAAAGTTTAAATCAATATATCAGTGTGCGTACTTCGTAAATTATATAAACATCACGTTTCTTCACGCAGCTATCTAAATTGGAAGAAAGGACGTTTTTTGAAACAAGGAAAAAAGCAATGTTAGATTTTATATTATAATTAAAACTCAACAACATAGCTGGCATACTTTTTTCCCAGTAAACATACATAGCAATTTCCATCTAAATTATTATACCGTCCCTGAATTTCCAAAATAAATCAATATTTTTTTTCGCAGACGCCATTTTCCTGCTCATTTACCGGGTATAAATTTAAATTTATTTTTACTATAATTCCAGAAGCTCTAAACGGATGCCGTTTCAATTTAATTTGAACGATGCTTCAAAATTCATAGAAAATATACACGGTTACCTAAATAGACCATTGGGTAAATATTTAGCGTTTTTACGGCGTTTTTCATTCGTCATTGTCGATGTCGTCTTAGCAAGTTTTGTTAAAAAAGGTGACCCTAAGACTGCGACCATATATAACATGGACGTCTAACGCCAGGTCAAAACTGCCCCCAAAATCAATCGTTCAATTGTGCCAAGACACGACATAGCACTTTTCTTAACACCGCGCGTATTTCGGTGCAACACCTTTGACAAAGCCAAACAAAAATTTGATGGACCAGTCACAACTATTTTTAAATGGTGGTTTAAGTTTTTATAGGTTGACATTGAAATTCATTGCAGTGATGCATTAAAGGGCCGCGTGGTGACGGCAGTAAGAATACATTTGTCACCACCCCAACTCCTCCTGCGGGTGTCGTAAGAGTCGACTAAGGGATTGAAATGTCACTGACCATTTTTGATAACGATTGATGATGGGCAGCAGCGTCATCACTGTAGACACATTACTGCGATCGCCAATCCGCTTGCCCAGCGTGGCGATTATGGGCATTTACCTCCTAATGCGTCTATACGCATAGTTAAATAGGAGAGGCCTTCGTCCAGCAGTGGACTATCATAGGCTGATGATGATGATGCATTAAAGAGGATGTGACATTTGTCAACTAAAATTCAGGACCGTTTTTGAAAGGCAATTTAGTATGACGTGCGGCTTCCATGTTTTATTTGTTCGTAGCCCTAAGGGTGCGGCTCCACTGAGGCGGAGAGGAGCGGAGATTTGCAAAATTGGCCAATGAGACCGCATGACGGTGTTTCGAATTTTAAATTTAAAGAATGGAATTGGTCAATTTTGCATATCTCCGCTCCTCTCCACCTCAGTGGAGCCGCACCCTTAGAGTATTGTTTTAATGTAAACGTAATGCAGTATCAACACCAAGTCTAGCATAATCAATGTTGTTGCTGCTCGTTCTTCCGTCGCAGTAATAATCGCGAGATGATAATGATGAATTTGAGCGGTTGACACGCTTCTCGGAGAATCACCCCATTACAAGCTACAAAAAAATCTGCTACGGTTGTACAAATCTACTAAAAATGCGAATAATTAATATATCCTACCGTAATCACATTAAGGGCCCGGCCCCATGACCACGGTGCGGCGCCGTAAACGTAAAACGGCGCGGCGTCGTGGCATTGCACATTATCGCACCGTGGGAAATTACGGCGCGGCGTCGTGGCATTCCACGTTGTTGCAACGTGCGAAATTACGACGCGGCTCCGGGCAAATCCACGTTGTCGCGACGGGCAGTTTAACGTTGCGGTGCCGTGTGGAGTAGATGCATTACGTGTTGCTTTTTTAAACGAAGTGATATTTTCCATAAGAGTTCTTCAAAACTTGACACAGACATTCTATAATAATCATAAAACTTGTGATCACTTGTTTTCAGTGCCTTGTACTGCCTTATGAAATGACTTCCATCATGATTCATAATAGAAAGATATGGATTTATCCAATATTTTCTTTTCCTTTGATTTTTCTTCATGTTTCTTCTTATAAGTAACAACTTAACAAGAGCAGAATACGTATTATGGGATCCATGTCGAATTGCAGATTGATCGCAAAAATGTTTGGAGAAGTATGAGAAGGTACGCCGTCGTGGCACAACGTGACACCGCACCTTGCATCTACTCCACACGGCACCGCAACGTTAAACTGCCCGTCGCGACAACGTGGATTTGCCCGGCGCCGCGTCGTAATTTCGCACGGTGCAACAACGTGGAATGCCACGACGCCGCGCCGTAATTTCCCACGGTGCGATAACGTACAATGCCACAACGCCGCGCCGTTTTACGTTTACGGCGCCGCACCGTGGTCATGGGGCCGGGCCCTAAGGTGCGTTTAAACCAAAAGAGCATTCGCTGTTCTAGCGCCCGTTCCACGAAATCAACCAATCACGTTTTGTGTACTGATCGAATTTCGTACAGTGGGAGGTTAGAACAGCGAATGCTCTTTTAGTTTAACCGCACCTTTACACGCTACAACAAAATACGCTATCACGGCGAAACGCGAGTAGGCGAAAAGCTACAAGGATTTCTTGATTTCGAGATATACGAGTAACAAACGGAATAGAATATATCTAATTAGTATGTTTTTAATAGACAGCAGGCTTACCCCCTTATTCATAATAAACGTCTCCTAACTTACCAACCCGCTAAGTATTGTTTGTCCCTTATCAATATGTCTATAAGATAAAAAGGAACAAACAATACTTAGCAGCTCGTTAACTTAGGAGTATTTTATGAATAAGAGGATAAGTTTATGTTACTATATTTTTGTTAATAAATGATTTTACCAGCTTGTGATAAGTTTATAAAGGTTAATATAGAAATTCATAAATGTGATATAAAGGGTGTTTTTTAGAGGCATAGAACTCTGAAAAGGAATAAAACAAAGATGTTATTTTTTAATTGACATAAAGTTAACTTTATTCGATAGAATTTTCAACAAAGTTTCAGGATGGTTTTTGAAGAGTAGTTTTGTATGACGTGAAACTTCAATGTTTTATTCGTTCGTGGGGATTACGATATTCTTAACAAAATTCCAAGGTTTCCAATACCGAGTACAATTAAACAGATTTTCTGAAATCAAATAGTAGGGCGGTATAAAACACACAATTCAAGCCATTATTAGCCATATTAATATACACAGAACTCAATTTAACGGTAAGGTCACGATTCCTTGGGAGCTTAAAAGGTTAAGCGATTATTACTTATCAAATATCAAAATTACTCTAATGACAATGATTATTTAAGCGTATTACAATATTAACGCAGCTATTTCTGACAGATTCCATTTAAATGTAAATGCCAAAAGCCTCTGACGGCTTTCAGTTGCCAATTAATTGAAAAATTAATTATATTAATAATACCACAAAACTTGGAAAGTTTATTTGAAGGACGAATGAGGGAAGTTTATGAGTAGGTATAATGAAAATAAATCTTAAAAGAAATCGTAATATAAAGCAGTACAACATAAATACAAACTCAAATATATTACTGTAACTAATAGTAATTATGCAGGTAATATTTTTGCGTTATTCTTAAATGATTTCATCCTATGTATAGGTACTCCTCCCCGTAGTGTCGACTTTTTGCAGTGAAGAAAGGTGATAATTTTTTTTTTCTTCGGGCGATCAACACTACAAACCTACATTTTTTTTATTGCCAAAGGTTGTTGGACACCTTAAGATGCGTTCAAACTAAAAGAGCATTCGCTGTTCTAACCTCCCACTCTACGAAATTCGATCGGTACACAAAACGTGATTGGTTGATTTCGTAGAACGGGCGCTAGAACAGCGAATGCTCTTTTGGTTTAAACGCACCTTTAAAGTTTGCATAGGGAACACAGTTGACGCGATCATGATTTTAATTTTAATTTAAGGCCTTCAACATCGTACATTTTTTTTGCAACCATCCCTTTATTCTTTTTATCATTAATGGATATTTTTTCTTTAGTTTTTTTAATATGCACATATTAAACATAATAGTTATTTAAGGACCCGTACTGACGATAAGTTGTAATGCTCTTTAAACCTTAATAGAAAGAAGGATCAAATAATTACCTAAGTATTAAATTTGTTATGCAATACAGCAAAATCTTTGTTTGGCGCGCGTTTTTGCACGCGCGCACGTGTTTTTGCAATATTAACGTATTGAAAGCCGAAGCTTACTCGAAGGATTCTTGGCCAAAAAATAGAATATTCAAGGCACGAGACACTAAATAATTTACAGACGAGCGAAACAAAAAATACTGTAGTCGCTAACGAGCAAGCGTGTACTAACTACATTGAGTGGCTGGTAAACACGAAAACGAAATCCAACTAAAACTTGTTAAAACAAGTGAATTCTTTACCAACATAAAAATCCAGCACAATCAACCGTACGCTGTGTTTACTCGAGTCCGAACAAAAATAAACAATGAGATTTGATTAAGAGTAACCCCTAACGACGAAATAACCGAAGGCTTCGACGTACCCAACTGACCTTAATAGCGGTCGACGAGCTATTTCCACATAAAGCCTATTCATATTTACTTGTCTTATCTAGTAAACAATTTTCTACCCTCAACGAGACCATACAGGGTGTTACTATAATTCAGGCTTCTTTTGAAACCGAGCAATGGGATCCAGATTCTTAATCAAACCCTGAGTAGAGTATGTTGAAAACTAAATTTTAAAATTACTTAGCTGTGTAAGAAAAGTTACGTGTGTTGTATGTTGCCAGGGCCAGAGGTCGTCGGTGGATCTTTGCCGGAGATTCTTAGCACCCCTGACCCTGCTAGCACCCTGGCCGCTACCATAACTATGGCACCGGGGGTTGCCGGAACCTCGGGGCCGCGGCCTTATTTGTACACTCATGGGGCGCTACAAGCATTGCTATAATCGCCACGCTTGGCATGCGGGTTGGCGATTGCAGTGTCTCCACCGCACTTTAGGGATGCTGCTGCCCATCCCTCGGTGGTCTTGGTCGTAGTTTTTAGACATACCCGGGTTAAGTTTTGGGGGAGGCCTATGTTCAGCAGTGGACGTGTTTCGGCTGACATGATGATGTTGATGATGATGTAAGTAAAGTTGAGTGACAAGCGGTGTACTTCAAAATGAATCGTTAACTAGCGTTTGACAATGACAGATAGCAGAAGCTCGCAGTGTTTGACAATTAAGAAATACCTACACGCTCTACATCGATCGATCGAAGTAAATAAAATTACAGTTAATTTAAATATTTGCCAACTGGTAAGCTCAAAACAATTGCTAGTAACGCGTATTATAGTCATTTTTTTTAAAAGCTCGGATAATTATATCACACTGTATATGTACTGCCGCAAATACAGAGTGCTTGCAAGCATTGGGAGATAATTGAATGGTGTATTCCTGACCATATTTAGAGTATTTCATGTTTTATAAAATTTCCTGGATTCGACTTGGTTTCAGATAAACTTGTTTCAAAATAAGTCATAAAACTTCTTTTTGATTACAATACCACCACAATATTATGTTCTAATCTTACCACATCTTCTGCTTGACAATAAAAAATATATAACACTATTAAAACAAATAAAATTAAAAGAAAAATATTTAGACGAATTTTTGCTATGATTTGATACTGGTAATGGTGAAAAATAAAAACATTTGTTTTGGTGAAATTCGACGTTAGATCACATAAATTATTTTGTTTATTTTGACGTCTAGAATGCATAGTTAAAATCTTTCACAGTGCTTGCGAGCACCCTGTATATGTGAGCATATCTGTAATACAAAGTTTGCATGAGCAATATATTATTATAATATATTGCGCCCAGCTCCTATTTCCGTAAATTTGGTGGTTTTAAAAAAAACAAGTTGATTATTTATGGAGCTCAGAAACTTGTTTACTACTTACGACAAGTAAAGATGAATAGGCTGTAGTATGCCAAACATTTGCCGTGTGGTGAAGGCAATAAGAATACACTTGTCACCACCCCAACTCTCCCTGCGGGTGTCGTAAGAGCCGAAGAGACCTTAAAGTGAAGTTGAAGGAATTGAAGTGTCACTGACCATACTTTAATAGAAGATTGATCATGGGCAGCAGCGTCATCGTAGGACACATTACTGCGATCGCCAATCCGCTTGCACAGCGTGGCGATTATGGGCATCTACCACCTAATGCGTCTATACGCATAGTTAGAAGGTGAGGCCTACGTTCAGCAGTGGACTGAGTCTGATCATGTGATGTTTAACATACTCCACTCTTCACGAGAGAAATATCAGAGATATTTTCCGCAAACCCAGTATCTTTGTTATATTTTCTATGTGTAATCAAGCAAGAAAACTTACAGTTCAACGGAAATCAAGAGATGTTTCGACCTGATTTGATTCAATAGCGCCCAATTTATCCGTCTGAATAACTAATAAAAAAGTTTCTTGCTATTTATCCTTACACTTTTGTAAACATATTCGAGTGTTATAAGGAACTATTGGTGCTCCCCAGATGTTTAAGTTGAATAATATTACCTTTTTTTCAGCACTACGGCGTAATTTATAGCATCATGACAAGGTAAAAGTATGTGGACTCAATTTATAGATAGCTTTTAAATACGGGTCCATATTGGCACTTATACAATTTTTTCTTCGAATATTTTTACTAATACCGTTTTTTACTCATAATCATCATTACTCCGAAAATTTTATCTCATACTTTTTTCTTACTAAAAATTATACTTCTACCTACAATGTTCATAACGATTTTTATTTCGAAATTTTATCCTCCTAAAGTCGTCAAGTAGATTAATCTATACTCACAAAGTTATTTGAAATAAATTGTTTATTTATAAACATTTTCCCATTAGGTTCACTCTGTTGTGGTATAATTCTTTTATGAATAACGTAAACGATGTAGTCATAATGGGCTTTGGGCAGAAACTGTTGTGGCATACTCAACTTTAGCATATTTCTTTGTGGCAGATTTCGAGTTGTTCGAATATTATTCGAGCATAATTTCGATGCTCCTATTTATGATGAGGCATAATCTGGATGTGCATAAAAAGTATCGGCATAGTTTGTTTTAGCATAACAGAGAAGGAATAATTACAACCTCTCAATATAATCGAGGTAGTAGTAATATTCTGTACGTTACTTACTGTGTTACTGAGCTGAGTACTTTCTAGGTTGCTAAAAAAAATAACCTCGAAGACTAAGGCGGGATCAAAGCTCCCGCCTTAGTCTTCTAACCTAACCTATCCGAGTCGGACCTGCCCCGGAAGGTTTTGTTCGCTCGCTTCGCTCTCTCACTGCAGAAATTTTCACCCTCAGAGCAAATTCTGCCTGACAAAAAAGGCAAGTTTCGAACATGTGGCTATTATGCCCAAAAAAAAATGCAAATCTAATTTCTTTCATATAACACTCGGCGTAAATAATGATTTTCGGAGTTCCAATAATCTAAGTTGCAATTTTATAAATACTTTGGCGCACCCGTTAAATACTCGTAGGTATCTCATTTCTTGTGAATACTTCACGAAACTTTAATTATATTATAACCTACTAATTTTAAGTTTTCATGTAGGCGAATCATACAAATTCTTGCGACGTCTATGACTTTTTAAATCGTTACCGACTACCTTTTTAAGAGTACTTGGTTAAAATAAAAATGTTTCAGCTAAATTTGACAGCCTAGGCCTTACTAATTATATTAAAGATAAGACGGAAATCAGGTAACGAGCTACTTAAATGACAGGGTAGTGGAGCTAATCTAAATAATCTTTTACCGGCAGTATTAATTAAGGTAGTGACTTTGAATGAAGCGCTCGGTTATTTTCTGCGTTGATTTTAAGCAGCAACCATATCCTACCGATGCCTGCAATTCCAGAGTTACACGAGGAAATAGCTATTCATGAAAGGGACCGGTTTTAAAAGGAATAAATTCAATATACTGCGTTAAGAACCAAACTGAAGATTTTTTTTCGGCATTCTGGCAACACTAATCAACCGATTTGTTATTTGTTAATAAGCTTAGGTAACAGATTGTGAATTATTTCACTTATAGCTAACATGGTTTCATAAAATTAAATTCACTAAGCACAACTTGGTAATAACAAATAGAATATAAATAATATAATAATAAGTGTTAATTTAACGCTACAAATTAACTGATGTCAATATTAGATAATATAGATATTGTTAGCAACATTGATTTTATTGACGGTATTATAAAGAAATAAATATGTGGGTAATAGATTTAAAAAATAATTATAAAGTAACAAGCGGGTATTCTGTCGGCAGCAGTGGGAGATAACGGTCAATGTAAAGAAACTAGACTAGAAAACTGTAAAATTAAGGTGTAAAAGATATTTGTAAATTCTAAAACAGTTACTAAATATAACATTTACTTACAATCAAGTGGTTACGAGCAATTATTATTTCTGGACACCCTCAACCTCCCATATATCCGAAGTGGTAAGAACGTTGAGAGAAACCTCAGGTATGTACATTATAATTTACGTATTTTAAAATTACCACGCCTACCATTGGTATTATCTAATTAACCAATGCAATTAATACCATGAAATCCTCAAAGTGGGTATGGAATTTGTCATAGGTAAATTGCAAAAATGGTAAATTGTGTCAGTATTATCTACCAGTTCTGTAAAGAAAACATACATTTGTTCTTTATAGAATACTTGTACACAGGTATATAAGCTCGCTTTATAATAATATTAATAATCATTAAAAGAGGTTACCTATATTCTGATACATTTTACAATGATTGTCATATCCCGTTTGGACAATTAAATTTGAACTCTTGCTTTAATTATTTTTATAATTTATGACTTAATGACGATATAAGATATCTAAAATCTAAATCACTGTAATATTACCTATTAGGGATGTAACGAATGTCTGTTTTGGAATATTCGCGAATGCGAATGCGAATGCGAATATTCGTTACATCGCTATTACCTATCATAAATATGTACAAGACAGTAATTAACAAAACGCGTGTTCACTTTCACGCGCACCGTCCAATGTAAGTTGATCCCTAGATTCAGGGCAGTTAATATGTGTTAACGTAGATCAACATAAACTGGAAAAGTGTGATGCAGCGATGATTGTGCTTCGCGAATATCGAAATTACAAAAAAAGACAACCCATTGCTTTCTTTTTATTTTTATTTGAATATATTCGTGTCTCATATTTTATTAAATATGTTTGTTATAACTAAACAAAAAAAAATACAAGTTCTGTATGCCGAATTTCACACAAATAAAACATCAAGTCAATCGAAGTAAATAAGCAAGAATATTATGTGATTATAATACAAGACATTAATATTAAGTATGTGCGTTTCAACATGATTCTACTTATTTATCGAAGTAGTTACATTTCATAGCTGACATATCGATAGAATATCACATATTCTTTTTATTTCCATGTTATGGAAAACTAAGCGTATGATTGGAATTGAATGGAACATCGGCTATGTATATTTAATTTAGCATATATCTAAATTTTGTATATTTACTACATATATACTTAATTTGGATAGGTACCTACGTTATATATTTTAAAATACCTACTGTTTTATCAATGTCAATAAATTAATGCAGTGTTTATTTGTCTTACCCTATTTCTCTTCCTCACTAACCATCCTACTGCATCTGCTAAATACCAATGTAAATAGAGACTCTCCTAAACTTAAAAGATGAGCTCCTCAAGCCCATCGCCGGTCAGGTCGGCGTACACTCCGCCACTCCCTCGCCATGCGCGGAGAAGAGACGCTAGGCAGTCCCGGTCGCCAACGCGTACTGGGAGCAGACGACGTAGGCAGACAAAATCGAATACTCGAATACGGCGTCAGCGGAAACGAGAAACATATCGAAGCCGATCTCGTCGTCAATCTCGCCGCCATATGAGCTCCGGCGACAATAGTTCCTCCAGCAGCTCGTCAACATCTGCTACTAGCTCCTCTGAAGCTAGTACAGCTTCACGTGGCCGTTATCGTTCACGTAAAATGTCTACCGTGCATAGATTCACTCGGCGTCGCAATGCCTCTTCCTCAAGCAGCGCGCGCAACCAAGAAGAAGGGAACGTCAACGTGAGCGACCTAGCCGTAGCTACCGACGACGGGCTAACAAACGCAGACACAGTTCGTCGCCTAGTACACGAGTAACATCGTCTAGCACCGATGTTGACCGCAGGCGTCGTAAACAACGCAGAGCGAATAAGAAACACACTCCTTCTGATATTTTCTTTGATAAATTCTCGAAACTTATAGAAAATCGGGGCACGCGATTTGAGGGAGCTCAAAATGTAATTCCTGAGTTTGACCCAGATACCAATACTCAAACCGCGGCTATATGGATACGTAAAGTAGATGATACTGCAAAAATCTATGGCTGGGATGATAGGGAAATTGTTTATTATGCTTTACCAAAACTCATCGGATATGCTAAAAACTGGTACCAGGGCCAAAGCTCTGTAAGTTTGAGTTGGAAACAGTGGAAGACCAAAATACTGAGAACATTCCCAGATGACCGAAATTACGCTGATAGGTTGAATGAAATGCTTGAGCGGAGAAGTAAAAGAGATGAGTCGCTGGAAGAGTACTTTCACGACAAGGCGCGTTTAGTTCGTATGTGTAATATCATTGGAAGAGACGCAGTTGACTGCATTATTAACGGGATATTTGACCACAATGTGAGATTGAACGCGCAGGGCTCTAATTTCAGAAGACCTTCTCAGCTACTTAGGTATTTACGGCGTATCTCAAAAAAAAGTCACATGCAAAAGAGAATAGGGCCACCTATTAAACTTAATCAAATGAAGCAAACCGATGCTACATCTAACAACGCAACCAAAACAACGTCAACTTTTCAGCCTCGCAATAAATACAAGTTTACCCGTTGTTATAACTGTACAGAACTGGGTCATACTGCTGATGCTTGCAAAAAACCTTTAAATCGATGTCAGAAATGCAATCGCCTCGGTCATAATGCAACTCAGTGTCCTGGGTCCACAATGCCTAACAAAAGTGGATCTTCGAACGACACACTGAATAAAAATTCCGAAAAAAGGGCGGATGAATCTGCTCATCGCGTTATGCAGATCACAACCGAGGAGAATAATCCAAATGGCAAGTATTTTAAAAATATTACCATAAATAATGTACCGTGCACAGCTTACGTTGACTTTGGGAGCCAATGTACATTAATTAAATTAAAACTTGCAGAAAACCTAAACTTAGTCTTCGATAAAACCAACTTACCAAACATGAAGGGATTCGCTTTCGGTTGTGTTACACCATTGGGTAGGGTTTCGGTCAATATTCAGGTAGATGCGGTCGATGCAGTTATAGAAGCATTTGTTGTTAGTGACGAGCTTTTACAGGCGGATGTTTTAATCGGTCAATCGTTAACAGAGTTGCCGAATGTAGTTGTTTTTAAAACGAGCTCCCAGCTAACATTGTACTGTGATGAATCCGAAACAACACGAATACAAGTATTTAGCGCTACTGATACCGTATTTGAAGGTATGATCGCTCTTAAAATCGAAACCAGCAACCCTTACACAGGTTTTCTATTTATTCCGGGTAATATGTGTATGAAGCAAGGTTGCGAGTATGCTCTGCTACAAGGAGTATATAAATTCGAAGAAGGCAAAGGGCACTGCTTTGTTGTAAGTTGGTCAAGGCTGCCGATTAAACTAGACAAGAATAAAATGATAGCACGCGCCATATGTTTGCCTACGAATGACTCCATTGCATTGCATGCTAATAACTATGATATCAACACAATCTCAATTTCGAATGAAGCAGTAAATTTATCAAACGAAACAAGACAACCAATCGCCATAGATATGTTGAACGTTGGCCCTAAAGTCACAGAAGAACAAAAAGAAAACTTACTGGTTTTACTCAATAAATACAGGGACTGTTTCGCTCTAAATATGAATGAGTTGGGATTGACTAATATCACTGAAATGACAATTCGTTTGAATGATGAGACACCTGTTAGTTATAGGCCCTACCGCCTACCGTTCAGTGAGCGTGCGAAAGTTAGAGAGATGATAGGCGAGCTTTTAGCTAATAATATTATTCGGGAGTCAAATTCGCCATATGCCAGTCCCATAGTTCTGGTGCGCAAGAAAAATAAGGAATATCGATTATGTGTGGACTATCGCTCCTTGAACAAAAAGACCGTGAAGGACTCTTATCCCATGCCGGTGATCGATGACCAATTAGACCGGTTAAGCGGAAATTCTTGGTTTACTAGTCTGGATCTCGCATCGGGCTATTATCAAATACCGGTATCAGAAAATTCCCGTCAATATACAGCATTTGTTACGCCCGATGGGCACTACGAGTACACTAGAATGCCCTTTGGACTCATTAACGCTCCGGCTGTATTCCAAAATATGATTAACAAGTCCTTAGGCACCAAGCGCTATGAACTTGCCATGCCGTACATGGATGATCTGTTGTCAACGGGGAACACATTCGAGGAAGCTTTTAAGAAGGTGGAGGACATTCTAAAACTGTTGAGGGATGCAAAATTAACTTTAAACCTCAAAAAATGCTACTTCTTTCAAACTGAAATAAACTATTTGGGTTATGAGATATCTGAAAGTGGTCTTAGACCCGGAAATGCAAAAATTCAGGCTGTTTCTGAATTTCCAGAACCATCGAATGTTCATCAAGTACGTCAGTTTGTCGGCCTGGCGAGTTTTTTCCGACGTTTTGTTTACAACTTTGCAACTATCGCAAGACCTTTGACAAGGCTTACAAAGGCTGATGTACCTTGGACTTGGGGGGAGACGGAGAAAAATGCTTTTCAGGAAATTAAAATTAAGTTGATTTCGCGGCCTATTCTCGCTTTATATAATCCAGATTATCCCACGGAGGTTCACTGTGACGCGAGCAAACACGGTGTCGGTGGAATCTTACTTCAAAAGCATGACAGTGATAGTCCGTTACGCCCAGTCGCTTACTATAGCCGTCAAACAACACGAGAAGAAGAATTTTGGCACTCATACGAGCTCGAGACCATGGCTGTAGTACTTGCACTAAAGAAGTTTCGAGTATATTTGATAGGCATTCAATTCAATGTTATCACCCACTGTAACGCGTTACGATCAACTCTGACAAAAAGAGATTTAATCCCAAAGATTGCTAGGTGGTGGTTAATGCTGCAAGAATTTGATTTTAGTATTGAGTACCGACCTGGCCGCAACATGCAACACGTCGACGCATTAAGTCGTAACCCGGTATCTGCGCCTGACGACCAGGAAGAGTTTAATGTCATGAATATAACTACTACTGACTGGTTACATACCGTACAAATGACGGACCCTAAACTTAAACATATTAAAACTATCTTACAAACGAATGAGGACGAAATAAAGGATATCACCAATAACTATGTTCTACGCGATAACAAATTATACAGGCGAGATGGACGCAAATTAAAGTGGGTGGTACCCAATGGAGCTCGATGGCGAATCTGTCAGCTCAATCATGATGAAGCCGGGCACTTTGCTGTCGATAAGACCTTAGAGAAAATACGTGCTGATTATTGGTTCCCAAAAATGAAACGCTTCGTGAGTAAATACGTAGCAGCATGCATCAACTGTGCCTATAACAAGGAGTTGACAGGCAAAAAGACCGGGTATCTACATCCTATACCAAAAGTTAACTGTTTGTGGCATACTTTACACATGGACCACTTGGGTCCATTTGTAAAAAGTAAACGGGGTAATACCTACATTTTGGGCATTATTGATGGTTTTAGTAAATATATATTTATCAGAGCTGTAAGAAACACTAAGTCAAAAACCACAATAAAGATTTTAGATGACATTTTTACTGAGATTGGCTATCCTAAAGTTATTATCTCAGACCAGGGTACCAGTTTTACGTCCAAAACGTTCAAATCGTTTGTAGCGGAAAAGGGAATAAAACATGTGCTTAACGCTGTGGCAACTCCGCGAGCTAATGGCCAAATTGAGCGCTATAATAGAACAATTCTAAATTCATTGGCAGCTATGAATCATGGGTTAAATGAAAAGGACTGGGACTTAAATGCACCCAAACTGCAATGGAGTCTCAACAATACGTTAAATAAAGGGACCGGTAAATCGCCCTCTGAGATTGTCTATGGGCAGAGGACTACCGGACCAGCTGAAGGGATTTTAAAGGGGGCTCTTGAACAAAATGAAGTCCCCACAATCGAGGAAAGGGATGAAATACGAGAACAAGTTCAAGATGATATCATTAATAACCAACGAAAGATGAAAGAAAGATTCGACCAAACTAGAGCGCCTACAAGATTGTTTAAAGAAGGAGATCTAGTCATGATCCCAAATCATAATCCTGATAAAGGGAAAAGTAAGAAATTAGCCCCAAAGCATCGTGGCCCTTTTAAGATAAAGTCAGTTCTCGGTAACGATAGGTACCAAATCACCAATATTGAAGGTCACTCCAATCGCAAGTATAGTAATATATTTCCTGCCGATCAGCTTAAACATTGGGTTACCTTTCAAACATCTCCGGCGAACAGTGCTGACGAAACCGATAGCGATGAGTCTGTGTTGGCTTCCCAAAGTAATGACAAAGATGATCAAATATAAAAAAAATATATGTATAAAAAAAAAAAAAAAATACGTTTTTTAAAATATTATTTATTTTCTTCTTGTGTAAGGTACAGTAAGTAACCCTTCCCATTCCTACTCTTTACAGCTTAGGTACTGGCTGGCTATAAAGTGTGATAGTATCGGCAGCTGTCACAAGAGGAATGATTAAGTCGAGATTTCAATGGTATTAAGATTAAAGATCGTATCTGACCCGCGGGTGGCAGAACGTGATTGAAGCAGACCGTAGCCCTCGGGTGGCAAGCGGTAGATCATACAGGAAGACACAGCGCCGTACTGGTTTCTGGCGAGTGACAAAAATTGATCATGTCTACGGTGACATGGAAAAAAAAAAGTATGATATCACGTCTACGGTGACGTGTACACTAATGATCACGTCTACGGTGACGTGTACACCAATGATCACGTCTACGGTGACGTGTAGTGTTACAGTGGAACGTGTAATTAAATCAATCGAGAGTTCGAGACGTAGTGAATGAAAGTCACCCCAAGATGGACAATACATATAATAATAACAATGTAAAAGAGATTACAGTCTTTCTATTTTTCATATTTCTGTTTATTAAAAGCAACTTATTAATAAGATAATTAGTTCAGCTTGAATTGTTTCGTTTAATTGGAAGTTTTTTTTCTTCTTTCTCTTTGATGTGCTAGAGTTTATTAAATAGTTGTATGAGGTCATACGCCCTGTTTAGAATGGCCGAGCATTATTCGGAATAGGGACATTCCTGCGACAGAATGGCCGTCTGTTAGCAACATTGATTTTATTGACGGTATTATAAAGAAATAAATATGTGGGTAATAGATTTAAAAAATAATTATAAAGTAACAAGCGGGTATTCTGTCGGCAGCAGTGGGAGATAACGGTCAATGTAAAGAAACTAGACTAGAAAACTGTAAAATTAAGGTGTAAAAGATATTTGTAAATTCTAAAACAGTTACTAAATATAACATTTACTTACAATCAAGTGGTTACGAGCAATTATTATTTCTGGACACCCTCAACCTCCCATAATATAGAATAAATAAAACCGGCCTAGAGCATGGCGGGCCATGCTCAGTGTCGGGTTCCGTGGTTATTCAAAAACGGCTGGCCGGATTATGTTTCAAATAGTTCATCATTTTTTTCATATTTTTTGGACCCACAGATCAAAAATTAGACAGTGAGGGGCATTTTTTTCTGGAACGGTTATTTCCGAAATTAATGACTTTAGTAAAAAAAACTTTCTTTTGAGATCCCTGTTCTTTATAAAATACATAGTCAATGATACAATATAGGATTTTCACGATTTAAAAAAATCATGCCCACTTTACTGGAAGGGGAGGTACCCGAAAAAAAAACAGACCGTTTCTAAGCTGGCTCCCTCTGTTTGTACTTGGCTACGCTTACGGTGACGTCGGCCATGCATCTTTATATTTAACTTAACCATTTACAATACACATCAACATAATATATGGAATTATTTGTTTAAATCTGTACAGCTGTCAGAATACTCGTAGAATCGGCCAAAGGGCTTGTCCATTAATCACGTCATACGATTTTTGTCTATTTTAGACCCCCCCCCCCCCTATCCTCCATGGTGATATTTGGTGATATTTTAGACCCCCCCCCCCCCTATCCTCCATGGTGATATTTGGTGATATTTTCAGGACCCCCTCCGCCCCAACCAAAATAACGTGTAATTTATAATCCAACTTAGTCCTTTTAGTCCTTTTACACTTCAATTTATGTACTTTATTAAGATTCTTTAATGTCCACAAAGCATTAAAACTCATTTCAGAGTTTGACATCTGGTTATATTTAAAAAGTGTTTAAAAAAAGGATGCTTTTTTTTACTAGCTATAATGCTGTTCAGCAGAAAGTAAAATTACACGTGATTTGTCCGATGATCCCTCCTCCCTTATGGTGATAATTGGTGTTTTTTTCTTGACCCCTCCTCCCCCTATACAGTATGACGTGATTAATGGACAAGCCCAAAGTACGAGTCGTTCCTAGATACACATTCACATTTTCCGTCACAGCTTACCTTAATTTATCACTGCCCGTTTGTAATTTTACCCCCAGCTGTGCCTAACAAGACCAATTACTGAGAGAGAAAACATTTTCCTCCAAACAGCTTTTCTTATCGCTAGATTTATAAAATTCAGGTAATCATCAATTTCCTTCTGTACTCTTATCATTTAATACAAATTATAAATATTAGATTGATGTCATATACTAATAAAAAAACGACCAAGATCACCAACGTCCGAGGTGGGAATCGAACCCACGTGCTCAGCTTTCGCGGCTGATGCCTGCACCCATCGGCCACTCAGTACAATAAGTTCAATTTAATACAAAGTTAATAAAATAAGTACTGTAGTGCTTTTGTGTCACTACTGCATTTCTGATAAGTAGGTACCTACTCACAACAGGTCCCCGGTATAATGCCATAAGGGCCAATCTTAGATACGAGTATGTAATGTCAGGTTAAGTAGATTAGTTAGATTTAATCTATGTATAAAAATTTTACAGTTTTGTAAATAAATATATTAGTAGGTACCATAAAAAAAACACAACTTGTATAAATCTTGTCACCATGATTGTGTAATATTATTACATATATTACATAGGAAATAACCATGACTATAAAATATCATGGAATATTAACTTATTTCCTATGTCAACGGTCCACGGAAAGAACATGTCTAATCAATTCAAATTACAGAAGGAAAAACCACGTTACTTGACATTGTTGACATATAATGTATTGAACTGACAGCTGTCAGGATTGAGTTCTTAGCGGCAGCCGAGTATACATCTGAAGGTCTACGTCAATTTTTATAATAATGCCCCATATTTTTTATTTCTTTACTGCCACAACAAACATGGTAGAGTTTGTGCTGAAAGTGAAGGCATCGTGTAAAAGCACGCCCATACATATCACGTGACGTGCCTACATTTTCCGAACTAACTATCTACAGGATTATTACACGACAAAATACCCAACCTTTGAAACTCAATAGGCGGAATGTGTATTGTCGCCGAGGTATTTCCAAAAACTCTTCGTCCTTTTATATTAAGAAGAAATAGGAATTTGTAGTAAGATTTTTGTAAACATATATTTTTCATTTTGGTTTACTCTTTGGTTTCAGTGGCAGAAGGCGTACAAGGATTACACACCAATGTACCTTATACAAACAAATTGTACCTAATGGGTGAATATCTGAGCGTTTCAACCGCCTGATTTTGGTGGCATAATATTTGCCGAAGTTTCTACGTGTCGATGTTATACTTCGTCATTTGTATAAGGTACCGTGCCTCCTTTAAATCACATTGTAACGAACACAAACTTCGGCAAAAATGATGCCACCAAAATTAGGCGGTTGTAACACTCAGATATTCACCCTAATCTATCTCATAAAAAAAGTGTAAGTTTTACTACTAAGAGCAGCTTTTTAATAACAAGATTTTATGTATTTAATGTAGAATAAGCATAAAAAACGAACGCATCTCGCCATCTAACGTTGCAGTTTGGCGAGAATATAATGTGTAGTTGTTAAGTTAAAAATATCAGTCTATAAATAAATTAAAATATATATATATATATATATAGTCATTTTATATATCATCAAGTTGGATAGTTTAAATTTGTATAAGTGATTAATTTAAATTATATTAAACTGGTGGAAGGTTGCAAAGGATCACGACAGTTATAGATCTTGATTCTAAGTGCAAACTTCTTTGATAGAACTAAGTGCAAACTGACATAGTAGTACCTTGTGAATTAAGGGCGGTAATAATAATAAGAAATCGTGAACAAGTGCGAAAGTTAAGACCAAGCCGAAGGCGCGGTCTTTACTTCATACGAGTTCATAATTCTTGTATCTACCGGCCGTGGCACGTGTAATGTTTTTTATAATAACTGTGAAGGGGAAAAAGTAATAAAAAAAATATTTTCACAACATTATTCTAAAATAGAAGCCGTGCGGTGACGGCAGTAAGAATACATTAATTACCACCCCAACTCCTCCTGCGGGTGTCGTAAGAATCGACTAAGGGATTGAAGTGTCACTGACCATTTTTTTTATAAAAGTTTGATGATGGGCAGCAGCGTCATCATAGTGGACACATACTGCGATCGCCAATCCGCTTGCCTAGCGTGGTGATTATGCGCATTTACCTCCTAATGCGTTTATACGCATAGTTAATAGGAGAGGCCTACGTCCAGCAGTGGACTATCATAGGCTGATGAGATGATGTGATGTGTGTGTGATTCTAAAATTCACTAAATCATTTTGGGATGACTCAACTCAAACATGTGAGTGACAAAGCACCAAGTGAGTTTTGATAATTATATTATTTAATTTATATGCTATTATATTATATGATATTAATGAATCTGCAACATTGATGACGGGGTATGATTATTTATAAAATTTAAATTGCAATAAATACTACTGGGACGTGATGTAATGTTGTACGAAAATTATTGGCATTACTGCCCATGGGCACAATGACACACCTAAGTATGGCGCATATCGCTATGCTTCTCCCCAGACAAATAAAAAAAGAAAAACAACTAAAATTTTTCTGACGTATATTTTATTCGGCGATAGTGAAACGGCTCCTTATATTGTATTTAAACCAAAACCTTATCAAGTATTAAGCAAACGCCGCCTTTTACAGGCATAATGATTGATTACTGATCAGGGTACGGAGGTCAAGGGCGGGCCCAGGGTCGAGCCCGGCCGTGCCTTGAGCAGTGGGCTAAGGACCACCTTATGTGGACTCCGCACGTATTTATTTCTCCCTAAATCTCTACAATATCGACGCTTATCATGAATAACGTGGCATTTAGAGATGCTACAGTATCGTAATTTCAATTCTAATAATTAAGCAGGCATCGGAATTTTGGTAGCATTTTTGAGCTGTCATAGGGACTTCTCGTTTATCGACTACCGATTGTTACATATGGGTATCGATAAATGCAGAATACAATATAAAATATTTATGATTACAAGTAGAAGTTCACAAAAGGCGGTATTATCGCTCATGAGCGATCTCGTTTAGATAACTTTTGAGTGGCTGAAAATGTTAAATAGAGATTTGCAATGAAAGCAATGAAAAATGAATAATAAAATTCTTCCGAAAAATGTTTAATAGCCATAAGAAATCCACAAATATTAATAAGGATTAATAAAATATTATTATTTTAATTTCTATTTATAATTTCCTAAATGTTGGTATCCAAAGGTAGTATCCAAAAGAGTTTACTTCTACTTGTAATCATAATTATTTTACATAGTATTCTGCATTTATCGATATACATATGTATAATCGGTAGTCGATAAACGAGAAGTCCCTATGACAGCTCAAAAATGCTACCAAAATTCCGATGCCTGTAATTAAGCACTAAAATTCAAATTAGAAGCAAGTGTTATTTTTGATTTCAGTGTTGTTCATGATAAGCAACGATATTGCTTAATCATCCCAGAATTTGCATAGTGGCTTATGATCCCGCTTTTACCGTTTATCGAGCTACGCGTCACTTTCGCGCTTGCGTACTTATTGAAACGTGACGGCGGTCAGATCATGCTCAGGCCTGCTACCGCGAACACTGAATTCGTAAATTTCGAGGATTTGTCGCTGTCACTCTAATGACGCCTTCGTTGGAGTAACAGGGACAAATCCCCGAATTTACGAAATTCGTGGTTCGCGGTAGGAATGCAGAGCAGTAGTAAAGGCAGGCGGGGCACGGGTGCGTCATAGTTTGCGGTGATGTGTTGCAACACTTGCAACCACATTGACCAGGCCTACTACCGCTAAAATCGAAATTCGGAAATTTCGAGGATTATTCTCTGTCACTCAAACGAAGGCGTTATTAGACTGAGAGACGACAAGATAAATCCTCGAAATTTACGAATATCGTTTTTCGCGGTAGGGCCAGGGCCGCAGAATGGCTGCGATAACTAGCACAGCACTAAAATACCTAGTGACCATACTCTGTCTAGTAAACAAATGAAATGAAATGAAATAAAATTTATTTATGACAAGCACGGCGATGGATATATACATATTTACAAATAAGCACACCACAACAGCTTGCACAAAAGGGTCACAACTCAGCATGTAGCTGGCTAGGCCAGCGCTGTTCTCCCGTTGTGACCCCCAGGTACGTACACTGGCCAACAAGTGATCTATGGTTATGATCCTCAGCGCCTGCGGCTAGCCTGACCGAAAATAATGTGAACATGTATCCTAAAAGGCTTTATTGCTTTGCCTAAACAATTCATCTAATGTAAGTAACTTCATTAATAAAGTACGGTCAAGGGTCCAGGAGAATGAAGGATCCTTACGAAATCCTATTGAAATGAAATACTGTCAATTTGTCGGCCTAGACACGAAATATCGATGCTATCATGAATAATGCTGTAAAACAAAACACTTCGTGTTGAAATTAAAATTATAATTACGAGTAAGTACAATAAGTTAATTATTATTTTAGCGTCATTCATGATAAGATTAACACGTTCAAGGGCGTAGCTGCTATAGCATTCGGGTTAAGGCCCCCTTTATATGACACAAATGCTATAGCAGTCTTTAATCGTCCCCCTTTCTTAACCAGAAATGTTAGAGTATTCGCTCCGCTATATAAAATACCCATAGTCCTCGGCTTACTGTCACGTTGTACCAAACCTGGATGAGATTACTGTCACATCACATGATTTTTGCTTAGTTTTTAAGTAAGCGACAACCTCACCTCCTTGCCCTCTTTTTACGCGCACAAAATATGCTATAGCAGTCGCGGTAGTATGGGGATTTGTTCAGATGTGCGGCATGTGCGCCGGAAGAGTGCAAATACATAAAATGATGTTTAAATCGTTTTAAATACTGTTTTTATCTATTATTTCTATGTATTTTGAATATGTTGCTGTAAAGAATTTTAGTAGGTATTTATTTTTTACTGTGAAATGAATTGGAGATGGATTTAAATATGCGAAAGGTAAATTAAAATATTTCCATCAATATGTTCGCCGTTGTGTTTCGCTTACGTTTTCAAGAACATAATATGGTCGATAATTGGCTCTAAACGTTTAAAACTGTTTATTTATAGCATAACGGGGGCATAAATACATTATTAGTCAAATATATCTGTAATATTTATAATAACTAGACGATGAAAAATAGAACACGAAAAATTTGTCGGGTTGTTCGAAGAGGCAACTGATAAATCTTCGGAAGAGGTTTTAAGTGTCGAGGAGTCAGAACTATCAGCTAACGAACGAGAACTGGTGTGGCAGGACAATTATATACAATTTTACTGGCATATGTAATCGACTCCTGACTAAGTTATTCTATAGCAGTCGAATGCTATAGCAGTATGCGTCCTTAACTACCATATTTCTCATGTGTCATAATGACACGCATGCTATAGCATGTACAAAATTTCCATACAAATTTATGTGTCATTTTAGGTCGGAAGCCAAACTCCTTACCGTCCATGAACGTGTTAATAAGCAACGAACCAATCAAAGTTATGACCAAACCCATGTTTCCTCGCAATTTTCAGAAGTACAATCGAATCTAGTAATGAGCTGGTAATTATCCCAGCATAATATGGGTAATATTCCCCAAAGTACAGTTCGATTAAAATCGAATAACGATACGGCTTTTACCCTTCGGCTTCGGCTCTTATCAGAATCGTATAAGCGCGAGCAACATAGATATAAGACCCGAATCGGTAACTGCTGTTATTCATATTGTAGCTTTCGCCGTATAGTAATAGTGGAAATTTTACCGAAAACGTCACATTTCTCTATTCGAAACAGTTGCACAATTTGGGGCCTCGCCGCCTAACGAAGGCATCATTAGAGTGACAGAGACAAATCCTCGAAATTTACGAATTTCGTTTTTCGCGGTAAGGCCGCTTTAACGGGTCGCTGGATTTGTATTTTACACCATGGTTTTACAATTAGTTTAGATTTATATTTTAAAGACAAATGGGTCTTAATCACGTATACTTACGTTTAATTATATACCTACTGACGTCTTGGGCATGACGTCACACCCGTGGTCGCAGACAGACTACCTTTGTCTTCAAAATATGAGTGATAATCATGAAAGTTTAATTCAATATAGTTTAGTTTTAATTTTCACAATCGTGTCACGTCCTTACAAAACTATGAGAAATAGGTACCCTTAGTCGATTGACAGACAGAATACAACAACAAATAAGTAGTTGATCTATCAGGTAACATAGGTAGGAGGTACGAGTAATACCTACATAATGAATCAGATGGTACCGATGCCACGTTCGGCCAAAAATAGGATAGACAAATGTTGACTTCACGGCACTATTCATTGATCGGGTAAGTTATTTAGTATTTTTTACTGTCAGCAGCTTAAGGTGCACATTCAGACCAAATCGAGCAATCGCTACTCTATCGTGATTCTATCCCCCACTCTACGAAATGCGATCGTTACACAAAACGTGATTCGTTGATTTCGTAGGGATAGAATAGCGAATGCTCGTTTGGTCTGAATGCAATTTAGAGAGTCTTTATTCATTTAATTTATTTACAAGAAAATTACTGTTTTGTTGTTCGTACATTTTATTTTGTTATGATTTTTTTCATGTTACCTCTTCCTTCCTAGCATCACTAGCTTTTTCTAAATTAGGTGAATAAAGTGATGCCTATTTCAACACTGCCCTAAAATAATTATAAAAATGGTGACGCGATCGAAGGAGAAAGTGTTTCTAACTAACAATGACATAAAAATATCCATTAGGTATTATGAATTTGCGTTTGCCATTTGGTTGCCAGGAACTTTAGTCTAGTCTAATTCAATTGATACACTTTCTCGTCTTAAGCTCTTAATCATAAAGCTGAGTTTACGCCTGCAAGGTATTTCCGCTTTGTAAACAAAGTTATTTACAAGAAAGAGCTTATCAATAGTTTCGTCCCAAAACTCGCGGCAATTACTTGCAAATGCAAAACTTAGCTTAACTTAAGCAATGCAGTAACGGCAATAACTAAGTAAAGTTCATTCATCCTTAGTTGTCTTATCTAGAACTTAAACATCTTTCTAACCTAAAATTACACGTTTTCTGTTGTAAGCTGCTGTTTCCTTGATTAAAAATTAAGCAATTTACTAATCACTACGGACGGACTGCACTAATACGGACTCAGGTATTTTGGTACCTATAGGCAAATATGGCAGTTTACAACAGAAAACAGCTAAGACATAAGACAGCTAAGGATGAATGGACTTTATCCTCGATGTCCCCTGATATTATTTAACCATGATTAAAATGAAGTGGAATAAAAAATGGCTGCGAAGTATTTCATAACATCCATTACCTACCCAATGCGTTACCTGTCACTTAGAATTGTAACTATGCGGACATTACCTAATAACTTACGAAAATACTAACTTCGTGTAAACTTAGTTCAGCAGAAGATCCGGGGCGAAATGGAATCAAATTAATTACGCTTTGTCAGTTACTTGAACGGCATTCCATTCAAATAATAGAGGAGACAATTTTCTTGTAAAATCATAGTCATAAAATAAATTCTTCTGGAATAATTCTGTGTCGAATAATTATTTTCGCCAACAATTGGTTCTTGTATAAATTTCATTATTCGACACTGAATTAGAAATAAGAAAACCTAATGTCGAAAATCACCAAGTCTGGAACAGTTTGATTACTAAAACTTGAAGAATAGTTTAAACTCTGTACTTACTACGCTCGATGATTGAATATAATAAAAACAATGACGAATTGGGTTATTTACGATGTAATTGAAGACGCTCTCTTCAATTACAATTTGCTATTGTTTTTATATTAAATTGTTAGGATTCCATACCTAAAAAGGAAAAAACGGAACCCTTATAGGATCACTCGCGTGTCTGTCTGTCACTGTCATCATCATTAGTATAACATCGCGTAGCACGACTACCAAAATCTGCAACAGCTGTCTCAGTCAGTTGTCTGGGCTGTTCGAAAGTAACTGTTAATTAAAAAGGATAGCTCTATAATCACTTAATCAGTCACATATTAATTGAAAACAAGTGTGGACTTAAATGCTGGAAAAATGATAGACTAAAAGATCGATTTTGTATCAAAATCGTAGTGCGAACTTAAATTTTTGACCGGTACTGTACCTATGCAAAATCTAGCGATCCACCTTTTATTAAAACTGATTTTAATGATATTCCGTAGGTACATAATTTTTTGAATCATACTAAGATGTATCCCCACAAGGTGGACTGATGACCTGGTGATGGTCGCAGGAGTCCGCTGGATGCGGGTGGCGCAGGATCGGTCATTGTGGCAATCCTTGGGGGAGGTCTATGTTCAGCAGTGGACGTCTTTCGGCTGATATGATGATGATGATGATGATGACTTCCTATCCAATCCAAAGTCCGCCTTGAGAGTTAGTAAGTACCGTTAAAAGCAGCCTTTTTTTACTTGAGTAGATTTCGAAACCGCCAGGGGAATTAAACTAAGGTTACCTGTTAGCAATGTAACATCACGTAAACCTCCGTAACGATGATTTAATTTAAACGCTCAAACCTTGCGCAGAATCGCAAATGAGATTTAGGTCAAATGTTACTGAAATGACATATCAGGTTATACAGGATTTATGATTAATTGCACGGTCATTGCACAATTTTCTCCGTGGAATAGGTAGGATGCAGAAATGTAGGTATTACATATTACAACAACAAGCAATACGTGTGTAGAGTTGTCGATTTCTAAGAATGAACATTGTAAAGTTTAGTTATAAAACTTATAAACCTTATTGTATATATGACATTACGTCTATCGGGATAATGGTGAGTTTTACCCTCATATTAATAAGGATTAATCTATAAATGTCAAAAGTTCGTTCTTAGATCTCAAAAAGTGTAGCTAGTGGACTAACTAAATGTGTTATCTTATCTAATACGTTGATTTCTTAGTTCCAGGATTCCTAATAAAAATAATAAAGGAAAGCGTCACAGCACAATACGGGGATAATGAAATGAAAATAAGCCAACTGAGATACATTCTCATGACGTGACGTCACATCCCACGTCAGAAACTCAAATGCAACGAATTCAACGAGCTGTCATCTCTGCTATCATAGAATAAATAGGTAATTAATAATTTAGCACAAAATATTAAGTCATGTTACAATAAAATGATGACAGCTGATCTAAATGATATACCTTATTATATTACGAGAAGGGCCACAGAAGTTATACCGTAGGCAAATCTTAAGTACTACATAAAATGTAAGATGACGGTGAAAGTTCACTAACTTTTAAGCGAGCCGTGTGTTTACTATAGACATAAAACTTCAGCAGTACCTACGCAATTCAACTGTAAGTTATCGTATAAAAGGATTTTAATTTGAACTCCTGGTACCTCACGTACTTATAATACTCATTTAATTTCTTATTTTATGAATGCAATACTCGTTAGAATTTTTGTTTCAACATAGTATACGGTCTACAAAGTATATAGATTATACCAGGAAAAGAGCTGAGACGCCAGCGGCCCTACCATGAAAAACGAAATTCATAAATTTCGAGGATTTGTCTCTCTCACTCTAATGACGCCTTCGTTCGAGCGACAGAGAAAAATCCTCGAAATTTACGAATTTCGATTTATGCAGTAGTAGGCCAGATACTTTTCCTGCTTAGGCAAGTTGTTCCAAACTTCCAAAGTCTTACTCGTAAAATTCTTAATTACGTTAAAATCTCCCAGTACGGGGAATGCCCGTTCCATTAAATGTAAATGTCGTTTCAACGTTAATTGGTTCTTGAAATGTCCTGTGATAAACCTGCTTTCGGTGTAATTTAGACGCTTTTCATTTTTCCCTTAAAATAATTTCGGCCTTTTTTCCCATTACCCTGACGCTTACGTGTGACGTAAATAACACATAATATTAATACGTTTAGATAATACCCTTTCTGTTTTTGACCTATTTACATCAGTCAGGATTATCGATTAGGTAATATAATAACCATGCAAAATCGTCTTTAGCTTGATCTCAGCTAGATGGACGGTTCATGTCGATTATGGCGTCATTTAATGTTAGAAAGTAACAAGTCTTCGACATGTCTACCAAACCAAATGGAGCCCTGAGAGATATCTTAATTTGTCTTACGATCAGGGACACGTTTTATAAAGTTACATCTTACATTTTCGCTGTTTGCCTCTCTAACGCACGCAGGTATTGGCTAAAAAGAGAGGCAAAGAGCAAAATTGTAAATTGTAACTTTATAAAACGCGACGGATGTATAAATTCACTTTGACATTGCTTCCGGGTGCCTTGGGGTTCCAATTGGTTGTTTCAGTACGGTGGAATGAAGTGAAGGCACGTCACAGCAAGGCACGCCCATATATTTCACGTACCATCACTTTTCGAACAGACTATACAGCCAAGACCCAGGAATTATAGGTACATCAAAATTACCCTAGAGGTCCCAAATTGTGCATTCTATTGTAATAAAACTAATAAAATAGCCGCAGGTAGGTCTAGGTACCTTATTTATGAATGGATTCTTTCGATAGGTACATATTTTTGTGCTGACTAGGACTAGAGCATCAGTTGAAGAATCTAAGCAAATAGAATTAATGCCGCCTGGAAAATCTTGACACTCTGGTGTGGGCATTTATTTCTATGTTAAGCAATTAAGCATGAATATAAATTCTCTTTGTGATTTATGGTCTTTGATGTGATGGGTAGGTATGCATGTATTTGCAGCATATATTTTATCTATATGCGTATTAGTATTATCCTAACCTAGTGGGTTAATGGTGGTCTTGCGTTTATCGTCTGTCGTGCTGCGCATCGCTTTCGCATTCGCACTTGCATACTTGTTAGAACGTGACGGCAACGATGACAAGCGTTTAGTCGCGGTACCATCACACAAGCCTTACTTACTTACTTACTGCGCTGGCTCAGCGACCCGAAGTGGGTCTTGGCCTCCGACACTAAGCTCCGCCAGTCCGCCCTATTCTGTGAACTCGGCTTCTCGAAGCTGACACAAGTCTTTTTGGACTTCGTCGATCCATCGGTATCTAGGGCGCCCCACCGGACGCCGTCCACTAGGACGACCCAGATAGACCTTTTTGGCGGCTCGGTGATCTGCCATCCTCTCCACATGGCCGAACCAGCGAAGTCGAGCAGGCTTGCTCTCGCCGATTATGTTGGGCTCGGAGACCAACTCTTCCACTTCTGCGTTGCTCCGGACTCTCCAACCTCCATCCTCTCCCTGAGTAGGCCCCAGAATCTTTCTATAGATCTTTCTCTCCGCCACCAAGAGCTTGTTTTCTTCCTTCCACCATCACAAGCTTACTAGTACCTCTTTATTTATTTATTCGTTATTCCCTAATTTCTTCGCATTTATAGGTAGTAATGATAATTATGTACTTACCACTGATTATATACCTAGTTACTACCGACGAGACGAGAAATTGTGAAAACTTTACCTACCTAACTACTTGTACTTTGTACTACTCCCTCCTCCTACTTGTACAGTGTACTTGTATTTACTCGGCATACTTGTTTTGACAGTTGATGTCATATACCTACGTAATTGCTATGAACTTCTCATCAATAGGTATTAGTTGTTTTGTTTAGGTACTATGTCGAGAGGCAAAACATTTATTAATTAACAGAGGACTTGAAAACAATCTTAGTCTTCATAATAAAGTTTTAATTGGTGCTTTTGGAAATTTCGCCATACTCGGCATAGATTCTGAAACAGAGTTTTAATTTCATGTTTCACCGTCACAGTTCCCGTTTAGTTCCCGTACAGTCCGACTTTTTACGTTACAGTCAAGCCAAATTCGTAGATGTCCAGCCTGCCCAGCACGGACGCGATCAAACAAAAGTCAAAGAACATGTCGCACACCTAGATCAAAACAGCACTAACTCAAAATTAATCTGTGTTTTAGATAAGGGCATATTCGTGATCTACAAAGTTCAAATTAAAAAATACATACATTTTGAGTTAATACAGTTTTGATCTAGGTGTGCGATGTATAAAAAACGCATTCGGGTTTTTGCACCAAATGTTTGACTTCCATGATCCATCTTATCATCTGGTAACCCTAATTCATCAAAATCAAGTATTATTTATGTGAAGGAGACATTGTAACGAAACGACTACCCTCTTAAATAACCCCTCTAATAAAATTAATATTAAAACTACTTAGTCGACTCTCCTGCTTTTAAAGTTTTGGCCATGAAGAAGTGTGATCGTCTAGAGATTGATGGTGGACCCTAACATTGTTTCATAGTAACCTAGAGTCTTTGACAATAACAGAATATGTGGAGATTGTGGAGATAAATAATAATGCCTAGACTAAAGAATAAGGAAGTATATTCGCAAATTAAAAGAAGATTAATAATAATTCAAACAGTCACATTATGATAAACATTTTGGATGGCATAGCGAAACATAATTAATCAAATAGGAAAACAATTAGTAACTTAAAGTATTAATTTACAATGTAATTCACTAATATTATAGCACCACCTGCGGAGATAGGCAAACATGAGAATTTAAAATATAAATGTTTAGTATATAAGATTAAAAAAAAACAAAAAATTATTATTGTTTTTTTTTCCTAATCCACTACCAGCTATTTCTTGTCGCGGCTAACTTGTGATAGTCCATTCCTTTGCTTTTCTACCAGAGTTTCAAAGGAATATAAACATATTTTTACAACAATTGTACTCTTAAGTACTGAATTAATATAACAAAATAGAACAATGGAAGATTTTCCATATCCCTAGTCTATGTTCATGTGAATTCTTAAAAGAACTCACATCTATATGTACATCTGATAGTGTTACTTCATCATGTACGAACTATCATCAAGCAGGATGTGGTCTGCGACCCTAGGCTAACCTAACAGACGCTACCAGCATTTCGGAAAGCCTATTCCAAGCGAGAAGAAATGCCAAGAAACTCGCTTGTACTGAGATTTCAGCTCAACTACCTTCAACAGTCATTATTTATATAGAGTAGAAGGAGTACTGTAACGGCCTTAGCCTATCCATTACTACCAATGTCATTTAGAATTCCAGATTTTAAAACCCATAATGCATAAGAAAGTATCACATTCAAAGTATAGTGTACTATCTTCTGATCTTATGTTACATTCGATCAGTGCTAGATCCAATCGGTTTTCCAAATAATTCACCAGATCCTGTAATGGATTACAGATTATTTATATTTTAGCATTTATTGTATTCAGTAAGTTGAACTCAAATTAGATTTAAAAAGTTGATATGCTAATTTTAAAGCATAGGTAATCCATAATAATGGATTCCTTAAGATTTGTATATTTAAATACAAAGAGCCCTCACTTAGGGTAAACTTTAGATAAGTATGTAAGTACACATAGATATTTGGTCTAGATTACTAATAAGTAACCTAGGTTTTATTGTGTAATATAAAAGCAAAGACTAAATTATTTCATAGCCTCTTTTGTGCTGTAAAAAGTAAGTTATTTCACATGATATCAATTTGTATGAAGGTTCAGAATTGGATACAAATATATATTATAAATGCAGAAGTCATGAGTATATTAAATACTTGATTAATATACTGTGCCTTTATATATTATGAATAGTATTTATAAAGATGGATAAGATATTAATGGTATTTCAAATACATATTACAATGGTTTTCATGTGTCCAACCTAGATTACTAGATTAGATAATTGGAACTTTATTTCCAAAACAAAGCAGCTGCTCTGAAAATTATGCATGCACACAAAGTAGGTAATTTATACAAGAGTATTGATGAAATCCCATAAGAATGATGGTATAAATTCTTCTAAATGGTAGATTCAAGTTACTGAGATCATATTTCCTTGATGGAAAAGCAGCACACTGCTCTGTACACTATGCGCATTACAGACAGACATTTATCACAGAATAATGATTGAAATTTCGTAGCACCAAGATATCTCTCAACATTAATCTCTATTTGTTAGTAGATCTCCGATCAATATACTATCAATATGCAACCCTTTGACGGGCGGGAGATCGGAGTTGGTCCGAAGGCCTATAGTCCAGATCTCGCTACGACAAACAAAATTAAACACTTACCAGTTACTTTGAACTTGCTTACTAATCAAATTCTATGTCATCTGACTTAACTTTAATACACTAAAACTTTCCTACGGCTTTGAAAAATACTAAGAAATCGCCTTGGCTGCATTGTTATCACCGTTCGGTATCTTGCAGCCAACGCCAATCGAAGGTACTTGCAATTTTACTCTACATTTTCGTCCACCACGTGACCTCCTTGCAGAGCGACCGTATCCTTCCACACCTGAGCCAGAAATCCTCCCCTTTTGCAAAAAATGGCGTCTATTTATAGGGTTTTTGAACTGCCTAAAACGTATCACTAAAATTCCCGAACCAAGTAAAACGTTGTTACTATTTAATATCGACCTTATTTTCTACAACTTAAAGTTTACTTTCTCTTGACTCGAGGTTTGACTTAGAATCTCTTTATTTCTCTATGATATTTCGGCCATGTTTCTAGGATTTTGCACACGTCACTAGCATCGTCCTTTTTAGATTTTAATAATTTAGTACTGATGTTTGATCTAGCGATTATATTTCGAATATACTTTTTAGTTCGAATATTTATTTTAATTGTTAGTATTTTATAATACGAGTCCGACTAGACCCACTATCGCGTATTTCAACTGTCGGATTGAACGGAAATGAATTAATTCAATGAAGTACTTCGTTGACTATTTACGATCGTTTAATATCTTAATATTCGCCAATTGCGTTGGTTTACTATGGATACATATATAAAAATTATAAATATAATTATGGAATATATGTAGCAGTTCAAACGGACTGTTACAGCTTGCCCCTCGCGTTTTGGCAAAGACAGGAAGGTTTAACTAACCTGAATCGGAGCCAAAATGCAACCCCAATAATTATAGTTAACGTACAGTTATTGAAATTTGAAGAAAATAGAAAAAAGAAAAAGAAAGCACCCTTCTTTTTCCCTCTCGGCAGTGGTGAATATAATGACCATTACTGAAAAGATTCCAATTAATTTGGTGCAAACCTCAGATTAATAGTATATCGGTTCATGAGTCAAATTACTGACAGCCAGACAACTCATCTTAGCTGAAGCAGAAGGTTGTGAGTCTTCTGTGTTCTTTAACAAAGTCTTTGTTGTTTCATTTGAAATCTATAACCACATTGTTCGGTTGGCGATTTCGCCATCTACATTGTCCAGACGTAATGACGCAACAAAATCCTCTCCGCCAAAATGAGAGACCCTTTCGTTTTTCCAGTTGCCACCAATAATTGTTCTCCCCATAAAACCAAGTAACCGATCCAAAGTCCAACACCAAATAACTAGTATCTTCCTTTCTTGGCGATGTCCCATGTCCAAGCAAGATCAATCAGATAAGCATACCAATTCTTTAAATAAATTACTCTATTTCAAAAACCGACTAAAATACTAACTATTTGTATTATTTATTGGCAAAACTATTGTTAAATAAATCTAAGATTTCTAAAAACATCAGACTCGTAAATGCATCTATGTAAAATATACAATAATATATTGAGACTTGACTATTGTTACAGTTTAGAATGTGTAGAATAATTTTGAGCTATGCTTCGCATCAACTCATTTCTCATGCTAATCCTGATTTCTCCCACATGGCCACAAGGTGTGTACGAAGTTAGATCAGATATGAGCTTCTTGTAGAGTATGGTGTTATCAAAAAAATGTACCTTGTAATAGGTATCTGTACCATTAACCTAACACCAAGATTTTTTTGATAACCATATTGTGTTCCCACCCCCCGTTGTAAATATCAATAACTGCTGTCGATATTCTAAGTCTTGCAAAGATGAGGGAACTCATTTGACCATAAAGAAAGAATACACTTCAGCACCCTTACATCATCACTTCCACACAACATAACACTCTTTAATTTAGTGCACTCTAAGTTTCATCCTTCCTCTTTCGCTCTTTCACACATTTCCCTTCAACATTCCAAGACCAATCCGAATATGACAATTATTGTTAACATAGAATAATATCCCCTCCCCAATTATTGCAAAATTTATTACTTGTCGATGAAGTTGTAATAAACTTTAAATAAACCTTAATTTGCCCCGTATAAATACATTCTACCACAACTACGCATTTACGCCATTCGCTTAGGTACTTAAGTTGTGTACTCAACTCAAAGGCTACGCATTAACTGCCATTTATTTCAAAGAAACCTTACAATTAAATAAATTCTTACGTATAAATGTTGATTACGCATTTCTGCTACATTACAAAATGTATAAATTTTATAAAAGTTTACGCTTGTTGCTTACACTTCAAAATAGAATCATAGCACTCATGAAAATTCTACACAAAGGCATAACATGGTACGCGACAGCCGCAAAATGTTAAATAATACGCAAATGGCCACCTTGGATAAGTTATATTCCAAAAACGTATGTAAATACATACATGTTTTCCGAAAATATGAATAAAACTTGTATATAAATACATAACTACATGAAATGAATACTTAGAACCTTATGGTACTAGTACTTACGTAATTTCTTTGTTATAAATCCACTTCCCTTTTAATTGTGACTTCGTAGCCTCGTAAATACTCTTAACAAAAGAAAAGGCAAAATATTTGCTTCCACAGGATTCGAACCCGTAGCACGACCTTGACAGACAAACACTCCTCCACTGCGGTACCTATTCCTTATGAAATTATATTACAATTACTAGAACAAAACTATTATCTGAAATAAAAGAACAAAATTATAAATATTGTGGTGGCACTGCAATTATGGTGTATGTTCAGTTCTAGAACTGCAAAATATGCTTATGATTTTATTAAGTATGAAAAATAACTACCATTCAAGTTTCGCTATGCCACCCTCGAGCTCGACTAAGTTTCATATTGGACATAGCTAAATATTTCAGCGTTAAACCGCTAGCTAGATGACGTTAAATCCCTTCTTCCCTATTAGTTTTTACACTCGTTCACAGATGGCGCTAATTCCTTCTTCCCTATTAGTTTTTCCACTCGTTTACAGATGGCACTAATAAATTTAGTTCATACTGTACCTATTATTTTTACTTTAAATATAGACAGTATTTATACATTTTCCCTAAAAATAATTTTATAAACATGAAACAAGACAAATTATCAAAGTTTTACGCATGCCGTTTACGTGTGACATATCTGAATGAAGGAAATAAATGAGAATACTACACCCTATGGAGTTCGCGTTGCTTTTAAGAAGCCTGTGTCCTATAATGTTTTTGGTTTTACTACCTCAACCCGACTCGCTAGACGAGACGTCCACAGCTTGGTGTATTTTATTTCTGACATTGACAGAAAAGACAAAGTGTGTATCGAACACGCCTGACACGCCTCTCCTGCGCATATTATCATTGTAAACAATATTTAAGGTTACAATTAATTAATGAAACGATGAAGGAAAGGAACTGAAATTTATCCGTATTTCTGGTAATATTTGAACTTGCTCAACGCGTCACTTTATAACCTATATTGATTGTGTCAGTTTTTGATGTTTTCTACTAAGTATGCTAACGATTGATGTTGTAATGATGAAATGAGATGAATATTAAGACGTACTACAAATTCCTGCTAGCTTTATCATGTTATGAACTACGGAAATTTATGTAATAGGTAAGTAACCAGAAATGTTATTTGTGGTATATTAACATTGTAAGTTCGTTGGGTAGACTGACTACATTATTCTGATATACATTCACAAATTATCATAAACTTTAAGAAGGAATAAGCAGAAACGATAGATTCTCTGGAAAATGATCCTGTTCTCTTAAATATTTTCTATTACATAGCTGCCTACTTGCTGCTTACTTGTGGAATTGCAATTATGTAATATTATTCATTCATATCCTACGTTTCAGGACTGAGCATGCCCCCCTGTCGTTGCGACTTTTGGACTATTGTACTACTAAGTGCCAATCCAACTTCCCACATAATAAGATGAAAAGTTTACCCGAGATGAGATACATAATGTAATCTGACAACAATCATTGGTGCATTGATGATGATTATACTGTTAGGTAAGTTATGTCTATATACTAATCCTGAACTTTAACTATATCCCTATGAAATATTTTATAACATTTAGAAAGTCCCTAACATAGTGATGGCTAAGCAGTAAAACAACTTACAACATTCTATTGCTTTGTTTTCATTGTCCTCGTGGACCTATGATGATGATGAAGGGCCTAACATCAAACTTCACTGAATACGTTAATAATATCCTTTTAACATACTTATATTAATTAATGTGTTAGCTACTTTAGTACAAAGTAAATGTCAATTAAAACGCGGACCTATTCTCTGGTTTTCCTATAGATATTTTAATGTAAATTTTACTATTACAGATTGTGACAGATGAGTCTGCTGTATGAAAACTAAACATCATGCCCCCCCTTCTTTGCAAGTTTAAGACTACTGCCCCATGTGCAGATTCTACAAATTGATGTTTACTGTGATCTACCGCTGCATACTATGGTAAATTTTCTTTAATATACTATGTATAATGATGATGATTTTGAAGAAACCCGAGACCTAATACTACTAAGTTACCACAAAACCAATGATAAATGAGTTAGTATTAATATTAGTCAAGTAACTATTTATCTTAAGTTTTCACTACTGGCGTAAAATTTGTTATTATTATGAGAAAGTTTTTGCTGTAACTTGTATGTCTATAATTTTCACTAGTGTCTACTTATGTAGAATATTATCTAGAATCGACCTTTATGTAATAGCTGAACTAAAAAATGGATAACTAAAGTACTTAGTAATAACTGTTGGACTGGTTCATCTGTTGAATGAGACACAGACAGAGTGACTGAGATACAGACAGCGATTTAGTTTTACTATTGCTTACAGTTTATGAATAGAAAAGTTACAAAGTTATTAGTTCTGTCCATGAAAATCCTATCAGTGACTTGTACTTAAGCACAATTGAGAAAATAGTCTTAATTGGGAGCAAAACCTAACAGTATATAATGTTAATAATAATTAGAGATTTTAATTTATGACATACTTTTGTTTGTTTCAGAATTTATACCTGGGGAATAATGTATGATGATGTTGATATGAAGAGACTGCAGTATTTTATATCTATGGAATAATGTATAAAGATGTCAAATTGAAGCAACTGCGGAGGACCTAATCCCATACTCCAGGAACATGTGTGATAACCTGCTTATGAATTGCCTGCCTAACAACTGTATTGTTTTCTGAATCCATTCGAGCTAATTCTACTCTATAAATACTTCAAAATATGTCCCTGACTTCTAATTTTCTATACTTCCATACTACTTACTTCCTACAAATACACATTATATCTGGTGAAACTTTCAATAAATGAAACAATGCTGTTAGTAATGCTTATAATTACAATATGATGTGTGTGTTATACATAGAATGCTGTTTGTATGTATTGCATAGTTTTACTTGAATCTTGAGTGT
>JALPQI010006038.1:0-43122 GCA_025490895.1 Thaumatotibia leucotreta
AACTAAACAAGGCGGTCTTTTCATCAGTCGGTTCATTTATTAGCCGGCATTGGAATACACTTTATCAATGTTTTTACCATGAGTTTAATATTGGTAGATATTGAGTAAACAATCGAAGCAATCTCACAGTAAAGAAGAATGAAAATCTTCCCATTCCATCTCATGTCCCACTTATGGTCGGGTCTCCGTGTCAGTTTGCGCCAGAGTAGTCGATTCTGAGTTGTCTCTTCATCAATGGTCAGGTTCTACAGGTCTTTTCTAATTTTGGACCACCACGTGGCTTTCGGTTTATGACATGGTCTTAAAGAAGAATGAAAATGTATGATATTATCTAGTCATCAATAACACTAATAAAACATACCTTTTACAAAAAAAAATTGCCTAGTATTTAGCGAAATGGGTTACTTGCAGCATTTAAGTTTGAACTGTTCGACATGTTTCTGAATATACGCTTTCTTTGATTTTGATATAAAAATACAAATTATTCCATACAAAATGCAAATGTCGTAGACAAACACTTAAGTAAACATTAAAAACGAATAACATTGATATATGTTTTTAAGCTAATATGGTCATTTACATTATGAGTATGACTTAAAACGGGATATTTACCATATAAATTGAAATTATTGAGAACCCCATATTTAGGCACTGCTGCAAATAATCGCCCCAATATTACTGTTACGGAGTAACTGTTACTCCATGAAGATAGTGGAGTAATATCGGGTGCTCGATTATTTCAATTTTCATGGTAAATGTCCCGTTTTTAGTCATACTTATAACACTGATAAATCTTAAATGGTATGTAAGTAAATGTATGTGTAATGACTCATAAAATATTTAATCTATTGACACATATTATGTACAATATCTAGTTTAAAATATTGTATGTAGGTACCTATCTTTATAATGAAAAAGAACTACATACAACATTTTAGACTGAAAAATTAATTGCACTAAAAAGATCGTAATTAAGTCCCAAAATACGAGTACTAATACTTTTTCACTGAAAATTCGTGATAAGGATAGCCACTCATTAATTAGGAATTTGTAAATCGCCAGGAGTATTAGCGACAAAGATGTATCGAACTTCGGAAATTGCTTTCGACCACCTGTCTTTGTCCTTAACAAAGGCGTCATGAGTTTAAAAGAGACGGATTCTCGAATATTACGATTTTCGAAGTTCCCGATAAGCCCCCATGTTTGTTTGGTGCAGAAGTCTGAAATCGATCAGATCCTTTAGGATCTGTTGATGATCTCTGATGTTTGGCCATAAGGCCAAATTCTCCTTCCCGTTTAATTTTGTAACTAATTTTTAACTATGTAACCAGTTTCTTGTTATTTTGTCCGATCTTATAATTTTGAATTTATTGGTAAATTTTGGGTTTTTTCTGTTCAGAATCACGAGCTCTTTCTTTCTTAATGGGAAAAGAAGAATATCCTAAAAAATGTTTAAATTACTTGATATCAGTATGTTTAGTTACACGTACTCCTATCTCTCTTTTTTTTGTTATATAAAAGGTCCTGGCAGAATATCAGCGATGTGGCATGCTGCATACTGCATCATTATGCTGAGCCAGCACCTATTCTCTGCCACGATACATGGCTTTATTAATTATTGATAAGTTATCCTAAGTTGCAGTTTTTCTGTAATTTATCTTTATTAGGTACATCGCTTTGTACCTACTGATTGTGAACGCCACGTATGTTGTGGATATGAATAAAGTCTTTTATCTATCTATCTATCTACAGTATTTTCTACGAAAACCTATACCCGATAGATATCTTTGACCGAGAGTTTATAATAAAGTCAGCTTTAGTGCTCAATACTAAACTAGTGACTGTAAATACTTCGCATGATCTCTAAGAAAAACAACAAAAAAATACAGAAAACGAAATCAACCAGATCCTGTAAAACGCAGAGCTAAAAGCGTCCGCAATAAATTACCATCTCATCAAAGTTAAGAAAAACCCGGTGAGTTGCGAATGTTGCGATCGAGGGCGATCCGTAACTCGATACAAGAAAGTTGCGGAAACTTCCAGAAATTTCAATATCGCGGTGTAAAGTACAGCCGTTAAGAGTTCGCTCGTAAATACAATCTAGAATTGGGTAATGAATGGATATTGCGAGATGAGGGATAAAAAGTGAAGACTCAATGGAAAATCCGCAGTGGAAAGTGCTTATAGGCCAGTAATTTGCTAAATTGGGGACTAATGAATTGAATCAGGCGTTAGTTCGCGGAAGTCCATATATGGGTGCATTTAGACTAAACGAGCATTCGCTCATTATATCCCCCACTCTACGAAATTCGTTCGTTACACAAAACGTGATTCGACGAAATTCGTTGATCTCGACGAATCACGTTTTCGTTGAATGTACATTTAAAGTATGATTTATAGTACGTATAAGTGAATTAGTGTAACCCGCTATACTTAATTACTTAACACTGCTGCCCATCATCAATCTTCGATAAATTAATGGTCAATGACACTTCAATCCCTTAGCCGACTCTTACGACACGGAACGAGTGACAAATGCATTCTTACTGCCTTTAGCACACGGCAAAGAATTAAGAATATAATTTATTTATGATATTCAAAATAAACAGAGACATAATGGCCGTCTCTGGAACGAACTTCATATTTTTAACCGACTTCAAAAAAAGGAGGAGGTTCTCAATTCGACTGAACTTTTTTTTTTTTTTTTGTATGTATGTTACCTGATATCTCCGAGAATAGTGAACCAATTCTAAAATTTCTTTTTGTGATCGAACGTGTATTACCCCGAGATGGTCCCATTGGCACCAAGTTGGGGTCTGATGATGGGATCTTGGAGAAATCGAGGGATCTCTTCAAATGTTATAGGTACATGTATGGCGCTTTAGGTAATTTTCATTCATTTACAAGAATTTGCATTCAGAAAGTAGGATTTGAGGAAACCAATGATGGAAACAAATCGGGGATCTTTGAAAAATCGGTTGAAGTCGGTTTTTTAAATTTTTAATTTGGTGATTATTAAAAAATGCCTCACATAAGTTCTCTTTTAAAAAATCTGTACGCTCTTTCTTTGCTAGCAGAATTAAAAAGGATTAAAAAGTTTAGAGTCTCTGATTGTTGGTTTCGTCCTCTTCTATATGTATTTATGTATATAGTATTTTATGTATGTATGTATATAGATATTATATATAGTTAGTGAATATAATTTTGCTTTTATTACACAGTTTAACCAATTTGTTTTGCACATTATTGTCCAAAAAATAATATTGTCTGTAAATATTTATTTGAGTAAACAACTACATTAAAACTATTAAGTTAATAAAAAAATACCTAAATAATACAAAATTAAATTAACATTACGTTGACATAACTTATGCGTATAGACACATTAGGAGGTAAATACCTCCTAATGTGTCTATACGCATAGATAATAGGAGAGGCTTACATACATATAGCAGTGGACTATCATAGGCTGATGATGATGATGATGTAGCTGGTAATGGTATATGGTGAACACGCATCGGGATCGAAACATGCTTTAAGCATTATCGCAAAAGTTACGGATGAAAACCGGAGACATGGCTAACTTCTGACGTTATGAAAGAATTACCTGGAAGTTAATGTACTGAAAAATATCTGAAGTTTCACGACTTCCGTTATTGCAAGAATAGCGCCATTTTCAAAGCATTTTTTAATTTTTTCTGCATTTTATTTTGATTTAATAATACAGTCCAACAAAACCTGTTGTCAAAATTTTTTCGATTTTAGGGGTTTGCAAAGGAATATACTTACAAGGCTTCAAATATAATCCTTCACATACTCAATATACTCATGCTTACATAAGCACATATGACAACTCTGGAATTATACACCATAATACAGTATGAAACATATATGGAGCGTTACAAAAATAGTGGTGGACCGTTGGAAAAATATTTTTTCGCGAATAAAATTATTATTTTGTTAAACATTGTGGGACTACCCGCATTGTAAAAAAGTAACACCAACATCAATTTGTTTTATATAATTAAACGTTTTCTAATAATGAATTGATTATCTCTATAGCAAATTCAACGCAACGGAGAGTTGTCGAGTTTGCGGACGATTGTGGTAGACACACATCTTTGAGTGTCTTAAGGTTGTAGTACCTTCGAAATGTCGCTAGTGATTAGCTTCACAATACCATTGACTAAATTCGCCGTGATCGACGGAAGGTCGTCTGTATGCTTAGCACATGATTGGTACGTCAATATGTCGCCGCGAGATAGGTTTTCCATCTTTTACGAACAATATGTATAAAAGAGGGACGGATAGTCTATCTCGCGGCGACATACTGTCGCACCAATCCTGTGCTAAGCCTACTGGTGTAATTGGAAGCACGTTGGGCCGGCAATCCAGAGGAAGCGGGTTCGAATCCCGTGTTAACCAGAATCTTTCGCAGTTGATTTTTTCTATGGTAAGCACATCTGTTACATTATTATTTTGTATTTGAATGATTATTCCATAATAAGGTAAGTTTTTTCGCGAAAAAAATATTTCTCCTGCATTTTTTCGATCATAATAACATACTGATGGAATGGTCCCTTAAACCAATTATTACTATTTTTATAGTATAACCTATGCGTCTACAAATCGATGTGACAGACTGATGGATAGACAGATCGGTCAAAAAAGTCTTTATAATATTTTCAGTCTTCCCTCTGGAACCCTAAGCAAAACAGCGCTCCCTAATTTCTAACAACATAAAACATGAAACATTTGCGACTTCGAAACTTCGCTTTCAAAATGTTTCTGTTCTTTTCAACTTAATTTGTCCATTCATCAAATCATCAAGCCAGGAAGTTATAAAAATACGCAAATTTGGCTGTAATCAGCGTAATTCCTTCGCTGAAACAGCTAATTACAACCCTTGGGGTCGTTTATAAATCATGTCATTTTATATATTGATTTATACTTTCACTATTCTTCTTCTACCTAGCGTTATCCCGGAATTTGCCAGGGTCCGCTTTCCTGCTACATTTCCTCCACTTTGCGCGATCCTGGGCATCTTCTACTGTAAGCCCATTCACACTCATGTCAGCCTTCACGATATCTAGCCATCGCTTCTTTGGTCTGCCGCGGGGTCGGGGGCCGTCAATGGCTAGGTTAAGGCATATGCTTCCTACGTAGTGGGTATACTTTCACTATTATCACTCATATTTTAATGCCGGGACAAATCGCGTAAACTTACAGGCAGAGTCTACCTGTCACCACGAGTGTAGCGTCAAGCCCGAAAAGCCAAGATATTAAACGTAAGCTTACACGATTAAGTCTCGTTTGTCGTTAAAATGTATGTCATTTTATTTCGAGATTTTGATCTCCCCTTGTGTTTCATCGCTACCGATATCTAACCTACAAAACAAACCTTCAAAACCTAAAAACGTACCTTTACCTACAGTACAACCAGAAACAGATGAGTTCTGATATTTAACCAAACTGAATAGATCCTTTTTTGCTGTTTTTTAATGAAAAAGCTTACTGATTTAGATTTAGATTTTAGATTAGATAGAAATTACATAAAATGACAAAATACAAGTAAGAAATAAAGCAGCAAATACATTATAATTATTCACCTAAAGCGGATCGTCAGAACTGATATGAACTAAATGAAAAATTTAAAAATAAAATTATATAAATTAACCTTATAAAGCAATGTCAAAAGTAATAAGGATTATAGTTTAAAATAAATTAATAATATCAAATATAAAATGATTATAACATATTAATATCAAAAAAATCACTTACAGAATATAATGGGTTTTCCAGTAAAAAGTTCCTCAATTGACGTTTGAATATTTCGTCTGATGTTTCGGTTCGTATTCTGTCAGGGAGCTTTTCATAGTATGTTGGACCGATGACACGAGGGTTCTTTTCTGCAAGTGCCATGCGACGTGGGACTGTTCTAAGCCTCCCTGATGACCTAATGACCTTTCCCGAGACTTCTACACGTCTGAACGTATTTATGTTGTTTCTAACAAACATGAGAATTTCATATAGGTACAGTGAGTAGTGCGTCATGATTCTGTGTGTTACGAAGAGTTCTTTGCATGGATGCCTTGGTTTTACTCCGGCTAGCGTTCGTAACGCGCGCTTTTGCATTAGGAGTACTCTGCTTGCATCCGTTGAATTTCCCCAAATGAGTACACCATATGACATAATTGACTGGAAATACGCGTAATAAACCGATTTTAATGACTCATAGGATATTAAATGTTTTAGCTTGCGTAACACAAAATTAGCACTACTCAACCGGTCGCAAAGTTTATATTTCAATGTACTCTATTTAGGCATGAGAGGTCCTGGGAGTCCGTTAGCTTGTTGAGTGGACGATAATCGGAAAATTGCAGGACACTACTCCTTAGTTTTATTAGCTCAGAACGGAGAGAAATGTCGTACTTGAAGACAGGCCTTTGCTCAGCAGCGGGACATAAACAGCAGAAGTGATGAAAAACTAAAGAAAACCACATCACGTTCATCTAAATTGATAAAAAACATCTAATTTGATATTAAGTATGTTTTCAATAAGTTAATCTTTAGATATTTTTTAATGCTTTATACGATAAATAATAGCACTTGATATATCCACCCTACAAGATACGAAGATTCTTCGTGATGTATATCGACAGTTTTCGACCCGTTCTCATCCTACAAAGTGGCACGCGATTTATGGATGGTCCTAAAAACGAAATTCATATTCCTGCGAAAAGTTCGCTGACTTTTGTCTAATCATTTGCCAAATAACTTTAGAAGTATTTCCATTCGTCCTAATTAAGCAAAGGGTATTTTATTAAAGTTACTAGAAAACGTTAAACTTCGAGATTTTTCGTCAAAGATATCGTTACGGTTTAGATGCCAAAAGTATATTTACACGATTTTATATTGCCTTGACATTAAAGTCGTGTAAATATATTTTTGGCGATGCAACCGTAACGAAATCTTTGACGTCGACTGTACACGCACTGTACAGATTGCACTGTGCAAATCCTTTTCTTTCAGTTTTTCACTGAGTCGTCCAAATGCATGTTGCTGTCTCATTTAACTTCAGTATTCATCGCACTGAAGCTGATTGAGACAGAAAGACAAATTGGGACGTTCTGTGAAAATACTAAGACAGGGTTCTTCACTTGATCTGTTGTAGTCACGTACATTTTTTTCTATAGACTGCAGTGAATAAAAAAACCGGCCAAGTGCGAGTCGGACTCGCGCGCAAAGGGTTCCGTACCATTATCAATTTATTATTAAAAAAATACAGTTAAATCAACCTACCTCAAAAACTATAGGAGGAAATTTTATCAAACCAAAAATCGTTGATAGAGTTTATTAATGTGCATAACATATATTTTTTTCAGAATTTTATATCACGTAGTTTAAAAAATAGAGGGGGGGGACACATTTTTCAGACTTTGAGACCTGATATCTCGAAAACGATTTGCTTAAATAAAAATGTGATGTATAAACCTTCATATCATTTTCAAAGACCTTTCTATTAATACCCCACACGCCTATCTACAACTAAAAAAAAATTCTATCCCTCAGTTACATGTATGGAGGGCCCCCACCCCAATGGTTTTTTTTACAATTTAGTATCATAATCGTGTAGCGGCTCATACAACACATATCCTTACCAAATTTCGTTACTGTAGCATTTATAGTTTCCGAGTAAATTGGCTGTGACAGACGGACAGACGGACAGACGGACAGACGGACATGACGAATATATAAGGGTTCCGTTTTTGATATTTTGGCTACAGAACCCTAAAAACTTAATTTGTACACATATTACAAGACGTAATCGGATAATATCTCAATAACAATCATCATTACATGAAAGAAACAACTTAACAATAATTAGATTATTCTAACAGCGCTTAGACGCAATTATCAGAAGTGGGATCTCCCAAACAAATTAAGATAATTTTAATATAATGGCGACGAGCGAAGTTGCACGTGTCTTGTAATTGAATTCAAGAACACTGCATGGAAAATGTAAATTGCAGACGCGGCAAGACAATTTGGTTGATTATATTCGTCAGCGGTATTTTGTAAACTTGAAATCTTTGCTTTAGTTGCTAAAATTATTATTCGAATGCCTTTATAGGATAAACTTATTGTGAATCATTATGCAACTTAGATATATTTTTAATGACAGAAATTAAAAAAAAAACTAAAATTTTAAAGATAAATAACTGTGTTTACAAGTATGTTATCGTTTATGGGCCTTTCTTTCTTTACATAAAAGATTAAATTTGATGATTTTTAATTAGGTACTCATATTTTCTTCACTAAGTTGAAACTTAGGTAGTACATTATTTTCATTTATTCATACACGTCATTAAAAGTCATGCAAATGTCATATCTTAATGCTCTTCTGGCATTCATTGTCATACATAGCTTAATCGATACTGTCAGTAGTAACTGCCTGCAAAGCTCGGCTGCTCAAAGTCAAATTCAGGAATGTCCATTCTAGCAAATTTTACATGAGAGCAAAAAAACGTAATTTGTCATTTTCATCGACAAATAAACTCTAAATTAATTCAAATTTATTGTCATGGCGTTTAACACTGTAATGTTAATTTTTTGATGATTTTTATTTTTATTTGTATTGCTCAGTTTAATCACAAATAATAAGAAATGTTTTCAGCTTTGTCGCACACCCACATTTTGGGAACAACCGTCAACGTAAAAACAAGCAAGTCTGACATGCTTGATTTTAGGTTTGTTGCATTGTACTAAAATGTAGGGGAAAATGAGTCAGTTACGTCTTTTTGCTTTTGTTATAAAACGTATTTTGTCGAATTCTCTAAAACAACTAGATCGAATATGTTCAAAATCATGTTGCGAGTAGATTGCATCATGTCCCATATTTCTGATATTTTTTCACATTTTTTAGACCTGCCGATAAAAAATTAAGGGGTGAAGACACAATTTTTAGACTTTCTGGACTATTATTTCAGAAAGTATTCCACTAATCAAATTATTGGTAAAGAAACCATAAACTTATTTTAAAAAACCTATCATATGATGTATTACAAATTAACATTTGGATAAAAAATGTTTTTTGACATTTAGATACATGTGTGGGATGCCCCCCCTTAAAAAATATTATTTTGCAATTTATATTCAAAATTCAGTAGCATCACACAATATATACCTTGAGCTGAAATTTCATAAACGCACGCTAAACAGTTACAACAGAAACCGCTGTGACATACAGACGGACACACAGGCAGGACGCAAATGACTTCCGCTTTTGCCACTTTGGCTACGGAACCCTACAACAGTATTATTACTGTTCTTCCTATTCTAATTATTAACAATATTGTAAATGACGATTTTATTCCTAAATTATCTAACTTATCATAAGTATTGTTTTTATTTTTTTTTTGCCATAAAATGGTAGTAAAATTGGCAAACTGATAAAATATTGTTTAATTAGCGTATAACCAAACCTGATAGGTAGTTCTTCTTCCTAGCGTTTTCCCGGCTTATGCCACGGCTCAGAGAGAGCCTGGTAAGCTGATAACTAAACCTGATAGGTAGTATTCTACATAATATTTATTTTCTGACTTTTATTGAGATCGAATGTTTTCCTATACATTTTACATAGACACTTCAGCAAGGTCATAATATTTTTAATTACTTAAAAATCTTAAAGTATATGTATAAACGTCTGGTTAGTTTAAAAGCCAAACGCTGAAATCAAGCATCTCCTGAGACAATTTGAATTTCAAGTATCTCATTTAGAGATACTGCTTTCCAGCTTGGATCTGGACCAAATGCTTGGTTTTAGCGTAGATGTTGAGGGAAATTCGACAAAGCTGAAAACATTTCTTGTCTATAACTTCAAAAATAGGGGGTTTAGAAGAAAATTTTTGATGCAGAAAAATGCGTTTTCGGTTCCTTTTTCAAAATATGCAAAAAAACAAAAACTGAAAATAATGAACATACTTGACTTCAACTATGGGCAGCCGAGCTGGAGGTCCCAGGTTCGAATCTAGTAAAGGAATCTCTTTGTGTATTGATCACAAATATATTCCTCATTCTGACTAGTCTACAAAGACCCTTATTTCAATAACAATGACTCCTATAAATCGATTGAGTGCGTAACACTCACCCCACACTCCAATTTCTATACAATCACCGTTTCGGTTACTAATATCGAACAATAACTCGCATGTGAACGAACAAGTAACAACTACCTACCAACTGCCTTTGTTCTAGAACAGTCGTAAAAACTTTCTGTTCCACTATTCCCTGACGATCGCTTTAAAAACTTTGAGTTCAGGGATCATTGCTGAAGAGAACGAAACGTAGAAAAACTTTTAAAAATTAAGCATTTAGGGTTTAAAGACCAGTAAGATTTTCTATTGACAAAGCTTCCTGAGGTCATATATGAGTCTAATATATGAAGTATTTAAACAAAGGATTATACGAGTAATTGATAAAATTGAACCCGGTATGTGATTAGTTATTATTTCGCCGGTTTAGAGACAGAAGAACCGACTATTTCAGTAAACCACCTTTTAGGAAAAAGTTTTCTATGACGTTGGCATAAAATACCATTTGTGTAAGTCAACTACAAAGAAATAGTTCTGCCTCTAATCCGGCGATTTATTAGTGTCTAATACAAACATGTATTTTTTCTTGGTAACTCACAATTTTTTGTGTATTTACTAAGTAGCAATGTAGCGTTTAATTAGCATATAACCAAACCTGATAAGTAGTTCTTCTTCCTAGTGTTTTCCCGGCTTATGCCACGGCTCAGAGAGAGCCTGGTAAGCTGATAACAAAACCTGATAGGTAGTATTCAACATAATATTTATTTTCTGACTTTTATTGAGATCGAATGTTTTCCTATAAATTTTACATAGACACTGCAGCAAGGTCATAATATTTTTAATTACTTAGAAATCTTAAAATATACGTATAAACGTCTGTTTAGTTTAAAAACCCAAACGCTGAAATCAAGCATCTCCAGAGACAATTTGAATTTCAAGTATCTCATTTAGAGATTCTGCTTTCCAGCTTGGATCTGGACCAAGTGCTTGGTTTTAGCGTAGATGTTGAGGGAAATTCGACAAAGCTGAAAACATTTCTTGTCTATAACTTCAAAAATATGGGGCTTAGAAGAAAATTTTTGATGCAGAAAAACTGAAAAAATGGACATACTTGACTTCAACTTTGGGCAGCCGAGCTGTAACATTGTCATGGGGGTCAATTGCGAAAAAATTACATAATTAAGGCCTTCGGCACTGGTCTCACCGCGAGCTACTAAGCTATGAACTATCGGCTATAAACACGAAAAAAAGATACGCACTTCCGTATAAATAAAAGAGACACGGCGATACTCGCCCGGCGGTGATAGCTGGGCGAGTATCAAAATCAAATCGAAATAAAAATCACGTTAGCGTCAAATTGTGTAACGAAAGTTAGTCGTACAAACTATTTAGTATAACCTATCCAATAACCTTCGGCACTAGTAAAAGGGGACAAATTTAAAAGATACAGGTTCGTAATGTTGATCGCTCATAGACAATTTGAATTTGTCGCCCCTTTTTAGTGCCAAAAGCTGTTACATTTAACTACGTAACACAAAATTATAACGTAAAATTTTCCGTTCATTATTGGCTTCTAATTATGTAAATTTTTTTGCAATCGATGCATTTATAACATAACGTGTGTTGCATTACATGATTGCGTGTTGAATTATTTTGTACGGATAAAATACTAATTGCAATATTATATCTAAGTGAAATTAACTTGTTATGTTTTATGCTAAACGTTTGTCGTAGGCCACCTAACTACGTAGGAAACATATGCCTTAACCTAGTCCTTGACGGCCCCCGACCCCGCGGCAGACCAAAGAAGCGATGGCTAGATGTCGTGAAGGCTAACATGAGTGTGAATGGGCTTAGAAGATGCCCAGGATCGCGAAAAGTGGTGGAAGCGGACCCTGGCAAAGGCCGGGATAACGCTAGGTAGAAGGAGATGTTTTATACTAAACTCCGTTAAGATTCACCCGTACAATCTGCACCCTGTCTACCCAACAAATTGGGAGATATATTTTCGATAAAGCTAACGACGATAAAGCTATTGACACAACAAAGTATAAAACTCATGGAAATATTGAAATATATAGGGTGAGCCAATGATAAATGCATTTTAACAAAGGAGGTCGAGACAAAAATTATAGGTAGTTATATGTACGTTTACATAAATTTGTAAAAAAATATCCTCCTTTTATGACTCGCGACTTAAGCGTAAGCAAAATCCGACTTCAATCTTCAAAGACCAAGGTTGATATCAAAAAATCTTCATTCCCACACCACACAAACCCTGCACTTCATTTTCATAAAGAACGCTCAAATATTTACTAGACGGAGAACAAATTCTCGAGATTATTTAACAGCGCAGCCATTTGCGGGTCTTTCCTTTCGCGGTCTGTCAATTCTAGGTTATTCCAAGACTTAACGAGAACCTTACTCACAAATCCAGTGTAGCTCTCTTATTCATAAACTTCTTCTAACTTAGCAAGCCGCTAATTATTGTTTGTCCCTTTCGGTCTTATCAAAATGCTTATATAATACTGAAAGGGACTAACATTATTTAGTGGCTTGCTAAGATAGAAGTCGGCCGTGTGGTGACGGCAGTAAGAATACATTTGTCACCACCCTAACTCCTTCGGGTGTCGTAAGAGTCAACTAAGAAGGGATTGAAGTGTCACTGACCATTATTGCACAAAATATTGATGATAGGCAGCAGTGTCATCATAGTGGACACATTACTGCGATTGCTAATCCGCTTGCCTAGCGTGGCGATTATGGGCATTTACCTCCTAATGCGTCTATACAAATAGTTAATAGGAGAGGCCTACGTCCAGCAGTGGACTATCGTAGGCTGATGATGTATGAAAATAGAAGACGTTTCTGAATAAGGAGGTAAGAGTTTGCATCAACCACACTTGACAGACTAATCAGTTACCCCACAGATTAGTATGAAACTTCCCACATAATAGATTTTGTCGAGCAATTTAATGCTTCACGCGATCACTCTAAGTGTTTTCTCAATTCACACGTTCCAGATATAATTACTCATAAAAAACTACAAACTTTAGATTCATGGGGACCCTGTGCACGCAGATTCTTTGCGGAAATTGCGAAACGTATGGTTGACGTAACTAAAGACAGGAGCTGGCGGCTTACTCGCACAGGGTATCAGCATTGGAATACAGCGAGGAAACGCTGCCAGCATCCTCGGTACAATAACCAATCTTAGATATACGAGGCCGTGTGGTGACGGCAGAATGAATACATTTGTCACCACCCCATCTCCTCCTGCGGGTGTCGTAAGAGTCGACTAAGGGATTGAAGTGTCACTGACCATACTTGATTAAAGATTGATGATGGGCAGCAGCGTCATCATAGTAGACACATTACTGCGATCGCCAATCCGCTTGCCCAGCGTGGCGATTATGGGCATTTACCTCCTAATGCGTCTATACGCATAGGTAATAGGAGAGGCCTACGTCCAGCAGTGGACTTTCATAGGCTGATGAAGTGAAGAGAAGTGAAGATATACGAGTATGATTTGTAAATAAAGATTCTAGGCGTAGAACATGTATTTACTAATAAGTTAACTATTGACAAATAATGTCAATATAGCCAATGAAAATGGGGTCTATGTACCACTTTTCGACTATTAATGTCGAATAGGATGAATGTGGAGGTAATAATGTCGAAAAGTGGTAGATCCATGCAATGAAGATAGACGATTAGAGTTGATCATATTGCTAGTGCATAGTACAGTAGTAGTAGTGTATCCGTGCGGTGACGGAGTAAGAATACAAAAATCACCGCCCCTCTCTTCCCGTGGGTGTCGTAGGAGTCGACTAAGGGAAATACTGAGTATCCAGCTTCTCAGCCGGTGGTAGGGTATTTTTACTATTACCCGCCTGGTTGGCTACCACCGTACATTCGGTGTAAACGCCCGTGAAATGACTTACCTTCGTGTTTGCCGTGTTTCGGGGTCAGCCGGTGTATTTACCAGCATCTAGCGGGCCAGCAAGGCGGTGGCAACTAACAGGTTACTAATTGTCTCCTGTTCGTTGCCGCCGCGATTTGGGCTCTACTTTTCACTTACGATCAGGTGGAGTGGAGCCACTTATTTGTTGTGCCAACGTTATTTTTATTGGGTCGGCAACGCGCATGTGACACCCTGAGGTTGCAGGCGCCCATAGGCTTCGGTGACTGCTTTCCATCAGGCGGGCCGTATGCTTGTTTGCCACCGACGTGGTATTAAAAAAAAAAAAAAAGTACAGCACCACGCTTTACAAGAACCAGTGTTAATGTTAATGCAATTGATTAAAAGTACTTACTACAGAATTACAGCTCAAGTTATACTAGATGAGCTATATGACACAAATGAGGTTGTGAATTAATGACTTTTGGGTTTATGTGAAGAATAAAAACGAAATTGCACCAAGGGAACGTCTGTTGGACAGGATTTGACTTAGTGTTTTGACTTCATTCTGATTGAAATACTTTTTCGTCTAGCTAGTTTGACAAGTTAAACAGAAGTTGAGTACCAATCTGGTAAAGTAGTCTGAAAGTTTTGAATTTTTAATGAGACATTTGGAGTAAAAAAGTTTATATCCAAACTTACTGATCTCTTTAGTTACATACCGTAAGTAGATAGTCTTTGATTTCCACAATAATATTTTTATTTTTTGTCGTGAAAAATGTTTTGATACTTCCAAGTTTTTTAATTAAGCGGTTGGTTTTCTAAATAACTGGCAAATCATTAGATAAAATGGATTTCAGACAAAAGAAAAATCTTCACATACAGACGAATTGAGTGAGATACCTACTCGCGTCCTTTGCGAAAGATTTTAGAGTAGGTATTTATTGTTACATAAAATTGCTCAGATTCGGCTTGGTTTCAGACATAGTCAAAATTATCGAAATAAGTTTTTCGTTGTAACTCCTCATAAATATTATTTTTGATTACATTACTTTTTTTACCATAACTTTACCTTCAAAATCAAAAAATAAGAAAATACTCAGAAAAGCAACTTTCCACAAAAAAGGATTGCTGAAATGTATTCGAAAAGTATGAATATTTAAAATAATTGTACAGATTTGTAAATAAAGATATCTTTTATAAAAATGTATACATACGTCGCGAGTAACACAACATCGCATTTGTAATCCCATCCGTATTATTTTCCGAATACTGAGCAACGTTGCAATGTGCGTGGTTGGATGTAAATAGCGTTATACCGGGACCGGGACAGGTCGTAAATCAGACCTCAGACCTCCCCGTGTCACAGTACAAAGAGTACTCCATAAATTCATTTATTCTCTTTAGGCACTGACTCCACCGATGGCGATGAACGAGCAGCGATGTACAAGATGCAAAAACCAAAATTTCCGGAAATTCACAATAGCAAATTTTCATGAAAGTTGCCATAGCCATTACATAGCCTCCTGCCTACATTATTATGTTGGTGTCCTACCCAAAAATCAATTATTAAACTCCATGTCAAATTTTCAGTTTGATTTAGCAAATTTTGACATAATGTAGGTACGAGGTTTAAAGAGCCTTCTCTTTTAGATTAGGCGATTTGAAAAATTAACTGTCGCTTTATTATTTTTTTGTTTCACATTAACTGTATCAGCTCGTCAAGTAGCAAAGAAATTGACCCAAAGGCTTGCCAATACATTTAATATGCAATGAACAATGTTAAGAGCTTTCCACGAGAACATTGTCATTTTTGGAAACTTCTCTCGGTGCATTGTTAGCAGCGGGTTGTTGTTTTTGTATTTTGCCTATTTTGCGTGGTCCCAACGCTGGTCCAGTCCTTGTTTGGGACTTCACATAATTCACATACACCCTTGAATTTCTTCGCAGATGTATGCAGGTTTCCTCACGATGTTTTCTTTCACCGTAAAGCACTTGTCAATATCAAATTATATTTCGCGTATTAGTTTTTTTTTAAACTCATTGGTACAGTCACGTCTAATAATATGTATACATTTCGGAACGTATGTCAAAGGAATAATGATCAAAATTGTATACATAATTATTAGAGCCGACTGTACGAGTCGGGGATTGAATCCAGACCACAAGCGCTACCCACGGGTAGCAATTAGCATTTTTTTTCTTTTCGTGTGAATTCTCTTCGAACATTTACTCGCCAGTGTGAACAGCCAGCGATCAGCTACAAATATAATTATCTGTCACTTTTATTGATACCGGATCTATGTCCTTTGTTCGTTGTGAGAAAATAAGTCTCGTTCATCGCATCGCTTCATCATCATCATCATCATATCAGCCGAAAGACGTCCACTGCTGAACATCGCATCGCTTAATCGCTTTTGGTGGAGCTATTGCCACATGCGGTTTTGCTATTAGGCCATTGCCTACCTTCTAAGCTCTGTTCAGTGTTCTTGGCGTTGTGAATACGGCAGATTTTAAGGCCTAAAGACACTTAAGTTTGTGGTACTGAAGCGGGCCGGTCATTTTGATGTTCGTCATTTATCAAAGAACATAATCAGATAGCCCTATTCAACCACTATCACCTGCACAATTATATGACATAATACAATCATGAAATTTTCGTTTGATAAAACTGACAGCAAATCTCATTGCAACTGAAAGAGTTACCAAATAGTGATTTTCAAAGATTTCGCTTGAATATTTAGATTTCAGTTACTTTAAGTAATTCTTTCATTCACTTTATTTTTTTAATCAGTGCTTTGTTTGATCTGTGTGTAATCATTCACTTCAACTCCGGTGAAGTTACCCTACAATCTCTCATAACTTAGCCAGATCCAGTGCATACTGTTACTATAGTCGATCACTATGGACATCCTAAAGAAACATTTCAAAATAAACTACTTCATTCTTTTTACTTTACGCCCTCTAAACTATACTGATGCTACTGTTTGTGTTACTGCGTGTTGTATCAGTATTTGTGTTGCAAGACAAATGCGGGAGCAATCCCAAGTTATTGCAGGCGTTCATCTATTGGCTCAACTACTTCGAGTTTGCGTTCGTATATCTCTTGTTCTATTTCGCCAAATTCTAGATAAATATCATCCGGATAATTTTCCTGTACAAACAACTAATTCTACATACTTCACACTTCTTAAATATCGATAAATTAATTTTGCTCCATTAGATACTTATTCATATCACATCATCAGCCTATGTTAGTCCACTGCTGGACGTAGGCCTCTCCTATTAACTATACGTATAGACGCATTAGGAGGTAAATGCCCATAATCGCCACGCTGGGCAAGCGGATTGGCGATCGCAGTAATGTGTCCACTACGATGACGCTGCTGCCCATCATCAATCTTGTGGAATGGTCAGTGACACTTTAATTCCTTAAGATACTTATTATTTATTAGTATCTTTACTTTGTCTTTTAAAGTTCAAAAATGACCATTAATATAACATCGATCAATCAGCTCTTACGTTCGGTTCTTATATATTATCTATTAGGATTTAATAATCTATCTTCGTTAACATTCTGCTAGGTACACACTACACAGATTTTTCCGTCCAAAAAACTTAACCACAATAAATGTGAGCCAAACAAAGTGTTTACCCAAAGACAAAAGCTTAAATGGAATTGATGATACCAAATTACGAAACGTAGTCTAAACAAAGCCTCCAGTTCTGTAATGTGGCGTGAACGCCGCACTGAATGAAATATTAACTGCTATTTGAAGACTAAGATCTGGCAACAGTCTGCCGCAAACTTGCCACGGGTATCACCCTTATTATAAAGGAATAGAGTTGAGGATAGTGATAAAGTTGGTTTATGAATAATGTATAGCTTGGGTTTATTTACAAATAATGAGGATTCTTCACCGGACGCGATATTAACGAGATAGCAAGTGCCAGCGTCTTGTTGACCAGCTTTTATTAAAAACAAATATCAAAGGATATTTTTATGCAAGTTTTGTAGACTTAGTCCCTCGGTAAGCTCAATAAATCTTGTGTTATGCTTATGTGTACTAAGCAACAAATACCTTTTCCAAAATGCATCCAAACGCGTAGTTAACAGGATAGTAGAGGTTTATGTCCAGCTGTGGACAAAGATAGGCTGATGACGTTTGTCGGCCATTTTTCTCACTTTTTTTGTAACATTGGTTTTTTTATGATTGTAGAAATCATAATTGTGAGCTCTTTCGATCTTAATAGGAGAACCTGTTTCTCAAAATGTACATACCTACATTGTTTGGCAGTTCCATTCCGTTATCGCCATACAAAATGTATGGAAAAATGGTAACGGAATGGAAAAGAAACCTTAGGATCACATTTTTCTCCTGTCAGGATCGAAAGGGCTCGCGATTTCGTGTGGAAATCATATTAAAAGTACCAAATTAAAAAAAAGTAGAGGAGACAACTTTGAAAAAAATGGCCCTTGTATGTTTGTAAGACCAACTTATAAAAGTCACTCCCAAACATGAAAAGTTCAAGAATAACGTTAATCGGACATGCGCATCGTTACGTAAAACCGAGGCATTTCGTTATTAGCAATGCAAAGGACGTAGGCTCTTAAAACAAGATAAGGGATGCTGCCGGCGGGAGAGGGGTCGTGAACAGTTGGGATTGCAAATCCGATGGTTGATTTCGGCGATAGGTCGCTGGATTAGCTAGCCTGTTAATTGGTGTTCCAAAACAAAAATCTTTTTCACACCACTTATTCGAAAATGGGTATTAACTTTCCTGCTGAGAACAAAGTTTAATTTTCTGTTGAAAATCTTTTTATTGCAAGTTTAATAAATAACAATGACATATGAAAATATTCAATTACGGTTCCTCAGAATCCATTATGTGCATAAATATTAGTCATTCATTAATATTTGTCAGCCTCCGTAGCCTAGTTGGTAGTGACCCTGCCTATGAAGCTGGAGGTTCCGGGTTCGAATCCCGGCGAGGGCATTCTTTGTGTATTTATTTATCACAAATGTTTGTTCCTTGGTCATGGCTGTATATGTATTTAAGTATCTATATGTATCTATCTATTATATATATCGTCGCCTGGTACCCACGTTACAAGCCTTAATTGAGCTTACCGTGGGACTAGGGCGATTTGTGTAAGATGTCCCAAGATATTTATTTATTATTTATTTATTTATTTATATTAAATGTATAATGTATCTATTATTTTTCTCATAAGTGGTGTGAAAAGCAGTATGTGTCACATGGTATCAAAACTTTTTAGTCTTGGGCGTTAACGCTTGAATCCATTACGCTTGGGATTCCACTTTAGAATCCATTACTTCCATCGGGCTTCAATGAACGCCCTCGCTCAAAATATAATATTTTGATCCCATGTGACACATCTAATATTATACCGCGAGTGTGGTAAATAAGTATAACCGCTGGTTGATAGTAATTTGCTATTGTAGAGTTTGGATGCCTGCAACTCCAGAGGAGAATGAAGAGAATGAGAGAGAAGAAACTAGAATATCACGCCAATTCGGTGATTCTTATTATTGTTTTGCCTTTCAGTTTAACAGCAGTGTTACTATTAAATTTTATTTCAAAACATGTTCTTTATAAAGGACAAATAGTACAAATACATTATTTCAAAGCTATCAAAACCTCTCAAGATGGAAAAATGTCTGTAAACCTTTCTTGAGCGTCGTTAGTAGCGGTTCGTTACCGCTCAGCTGTGTCTACAGAGCTACCAATGTTGCTGATTTATTGCTCCTAACATTTAACATAATCATCATCGTCGCATTCACATTCTGGTTGATTTCGGCCATGGTGACCAAATTGGGTGCATTACATTTTTTAGAAAAGTATTTCAAAATGTGCGTTTGCTCGTTTTAAACAGCTTACGGCACTTTTTTTTTCATGGAAAACGTTATTTTTTTATTTAAATTTTTTGAAATAATATTATAGATTAAACATAAACTTATTCTAAAATTCATTAGCGCCCCTTAGCTAAGCCCGCTGAAAAGTAAGCCGGTAAGCCGCAAATTATGAAATAATATATAGCAAATATAATATGCTCTTCTCTGCGTTATTTTGTTTTACTGTCGCCGAAAAATCTCGACGGGAAACGAAATAGTAGACTGTCCTTCTCTTTACTACGAATTCGCGTCGACCAATCTCAAATCATAAAATAGCGTGATTCAGTGTTTCTCCGGCATTATTTTAAAGTCGACCTACGTCAACAAAAGTAAAAGTGTAGCATTTTGTCATGAGTGTTATTTTTACTAAAAACCTTGGCCGCTCTAATATTGTTTGTCCAAATGGTAACCTATTATTTTGATTAGCTATTATATTACAATCTAAGGTTAAAACTACATTAAATTCGTCTGAGAACTCCTGATTTTGCTCGAACTTTAGTTCATGAAAGGTAAAACCGTCCCTAATGTTTGATCATTACTCATTAGAAATATCAAAACTCTTAAGTACTGGTACAGCAGATTAGTTACTAACTTTCTATGTCATCGAAAATCATTTCACATTCCAAAGCAAAACTTTTTTGCTTGCGCTGTCACTTACCAAACACGCAAAGTTTGAGATTCGATCTGCAAGTTTGAGTCACTGTGTACATACTGTGAGTGGTACTAACGAACAGAAAACGGTTTCAACGCTTGCTGTTCTTAATGTTAGCGGTGTTTGGAACGGGGCCTCACGATAACAGCAGTGTTATTCACTAAGGAAACCGCCTTGCTATCAGCGCTGTGTCAGCGCTGCGGCAGCGTCGAGCCTAAAAATGGTATTCACTACAATAAAATTAATTTATAATGCACTTTAAACGACACTAGCGCTCGTCGACGAATGCGGCGTGAGCTGGAACTACACTGCGTCGAGAGTTACCGCCTACAGTTCGACAACGAGCTATTCTACGTTAGTGAATACCGTTTTTCGCAGCGCTGCGCTCGACGTCGAAGTGAAGGCTGTCTCGTCGTCGAGCTCGTTGATGAACGCACCGTCGAATGTGTGAATAAGAGAATAGCATAGCAGTCTACCTGTCATCGGAGCGAGCTGACAGAATCGAACTTCCCGCGTAATCAAAGGCGTCGGTGCGATTTGGGTCACACACAAAATCATGTTACCAGTCTTTCCGATGGACTTTTCAAAAGATAAGGGCTAAGAGAGTAAAATTTCTTATTAAACCCTTATCCTCATTTGAAGGTACTCCTTTCATATTGAATTATATGACTACACTCCTAACGGTTGTTTACTGTTGGCCACAGGAAAGAGTGGCTCTACAGTTCAGCTGAACACGCATTTTTTCTTTCCTGTGGTCGATAGTTAACAGCAGCCTGTGGACAGGTATAGTAATGATTCATCATACAACGTAATGAGCAGGGAGTACGTCTTAACGTAGATAAGGCTATCATAAGAAAATAAAGCTTTATAGGCCTTAACTTTTAGATTTTCTACCGCAAAGACTCCGAACATCGGTTTGCGTTTGACCCATTTGCTCTCATATATTGAAATAGAAATATGTAAAGTGTTATCCAAAGACTTGGTGCTTTTACTGTTATTAGTATGTAGCCCCAAGTTGGAAATTTCGATGATATTGATCTGAGGCGACCGTTGGAGCGGAAAACCTTAGGTGCGACAGGGAGTTTCGATATCGACCTCTCACTCCAACTTATGGGTTCGCTCGCCGCCGATCGCCTTGACCAATGACGTGATCGTGCCGCATCGTAGTTTTGTCTTTCTGTCACTCTTTCTTATTAGTGCTATTAAAGCGACCATTACCATACATTATTATAGTCACGTGACTTATCGCTTATCGTATACGATTGCAGAATGGCATCTTTTCCAGTCCTGCAATTCTTCCAACATTATTGTGACAGTATTGTAGAGACGGTAGTACCGGGTATTTCACCAGCCATTGAAAATCTCAGACAACTCATATACATAAGTCATACTGAGAAACGTTTGCTAAGGAACCAACCTTGACAAAAGTGCAACAAAAATTCATGGTCACATCAGCAAAATGTATGAAACGGTCAATTTTTATTTCGCGATTTCAGAGTTATAGTCCCATAGTAAACGTTTCTTAGTATGACTTACACATATGGGGTATCTGCGGTTATTAGTGGATCGTGAAACACCAGGTATACTATGCGTAGATTGTGGAACTAGTACATAATAACAGCCCCCGCAGCGATAGGCAACATATTATTAGCACTGCGGCGTTGCACAATCCAAAAGGCATCAACATAAATTCGTAGTGACCTAAACCCGACTACATGAAACACGTCTTTGGTAATGGGCGGCAAAGCTAAAAAGTAGATTTCAATTTGTATTTCGTTTTCCTTGCAATTTTTGTGGATAAGAATTATTTTGATTTCAACGTATTGTTAACCAAGTTCAAAAAAAGGAGGAGGTTTAAAATTCGACGAAATCTTCTATCGTATCTTTTGATTTGTCGATTATTTTAGGGTTAATACCCTGTAAAATATTACGAAGTGTGTACGTAATATTATTCAGCTTTTGTTGTTCTTTGGCTTGGCATCGACTTCAAAAACATCAGTAGGGTAGCAATAATATTTTATTTCAATGAATAGAGTAAAAACGTTTAGTTTGGGTAGAAAAACCTAAGTAGATGTAACCAAAATGATTTTTTACTTTTTAGTTCCCGCGAATTTTTTAACACGGTTCATTTTTATTTTACAATATTTTATATCTTTTAGAATGCCGTTATTCTCCTATAAAGTTTGAAATTCGATTCAAACTTCTAGTCACCTTATGTGTACATAGTTCAAGTGGCACTAACGAGCGGACCGCGGACACTCAGCAGTTCATGTCTTTGCGGTGTCAGCTCCTATTCATAAGTCTCACACCGATCACCAGTACATCTTGAGCTTAGGAGTCGTGAATTGTAAGTATGTTCTGAGATCACATGTACACTGGTTACATTGAGATCTTAGTAATGGTCTATATACAGCCTGGAAAGTGGGTACTGCGGTATTCCGCAGTACAAATAGCTCGTATTTACTCTACTGTCATCATAACGCTGTATTTTGGGGTTACTGGGGTATTGTTAGACGTGTTGTAAAATATAGTGTGAAATTTCATATAAAGGACTATAAATTATAGGTGTTATGTTACACACTAAAAAATGGAAACGGATCCAAAGTTTTTTCATCAATCACCCGTTAAGCATGAACAATGTACTTGTACAAACTATACAGAGTTCGTAAGTCGGGATCTAACTAATATACGCGATGTAATCCGTTTACCTAGTATTATTTCATTAAAATACTGCTGATCTATATTCATACATATATCTCTACTACACACTTTCTCTAATTTTCACAAGGAAATTTTCTTGATATCAATTTTTTTGGCGCTTGATGAGTTGCTACAGTTGCTACCAGTGTAGTTGTCAAATGTCCAATGTTGATTATTATCAACTGTTTAGAACATTACGTAATAATATCTAATCCGAACAAGAATGTATCAGCAATTTGCTTGAGAATTTTCTCATTTTTCCCACAGTATTGTAACAGATGTGCTTACCATACAAAAAAATTACTGCGAAAGACTCGGGTTGTCACGGGATTCGAACCCGCATTCTCTGTATTACCCATTTAACGTACTTCCAATTACACCATTCATTCCAATCACAGCGAATTCAGTCCGCGGTATTGTAAAACTAAAATTTAACAGTAATTTTAGAAAAAATGTAGGTCTTCCTGCAACTTGTACATTGCTATCTACGCCACGTTATCATAGTCTGCAATAGTGTTCATCAGCAGAAGCATGTAAATCGTATACTATAAAAGTCCTATTTTCAAGAGATAACTGGCATGCTTTCAAGTAATTTCAAGAGTATTTTCTCCGCGAAACGATACCCCGTTAATCGACTATGAACTCCGTAATAAAAGCAAAAGGTTGTACAATATTATTTTCCAGATGCTAAAGGAGGGAAGTACGTTGAACTTTGCAAAATATAAATTACCTCGATGATGTTTTAGCGGCTCTGTAAAAGCTGAAGGGTAAAAATAAACGAGGTTCTAATAAAGCTGGGAAACTTTATAGTTACCATCTTGGAGTGATAATTTATGTTGCCCCTTTTTCACAGAATATTTAGGTACTATGGAGTATGTATGATTATACAAGTACTTATCTATTTATTCATTAAGCGTCTCCTAATTTAGCGAGCCGCTAACCATTGTTTATCCCTTTTGCTCTTATAGACATATTGGTAAAACCGAAGGGAGTTAATTTATTTTTTCATTTGAGTCCTGATTTGCATATTATAAAATAAATTAAGATTAGATGGTAAAGTTTCCTCTTTGTCGCTTACTTTAAGGACAGAATTTGGTTATACATCGTGGGTTTTCTAAATAAGCGATGCAATTCACTACTCGTATATGAGGTGTTATGTTCAGCAGTGGACGTCTTTCGGCTGATATGATGATGATGATGATGATATGAGGTGTTATGAAATTAGCTACCGATACCTTGGCACGCATGTGTTCCTGATACCGAACAACTTTCTCTATGGGATTCATATCCGAAATCTTGAAAAACAAAGCGTTCATATAAAGCGGTCCCACCGGCTGATCAGCAATTCATCGAAAGTGTTTTTTTAGAGATTTTGATATCAGTTCCATAAGGAAAGCTGTTCGGTATCACGAACACGGATACCCTTAGGTATCGGTAGCTAATTTGAAAACACTCTGTAAGTATGAATTGTGAATACGAGCTAATGACACGTAGTACGTTATCTATATGACGCTAGCCTATTTGAGGGTAAACGGAAGTGAATGTAATCGAGCACTGCAATTAGCGTTGGAGGGGGAGGGATATGAGATGAGGGGGGGATGATTGAAGATCGAGAGTGTGAACGATTGCCTCACACTGCTTCACAATCATTCTCCTGATGTTGGTATTAGCTACTGATAGATATGGGTACTTGGAAAGAAACAAGTGTGTACGATGCAAGCTCGTTTATTACTGGCGCGCAGGCCAGGATACAGCGGATGCGCAGGGGCGCGGTGACGTCACATGCATACATGTCATCTCCTCCCGTTTTAATTAAGGGAACCTGAGATCAAACAATAATCACTTTATAACAACTTATTTTAAACCTTATAATTAACTACCTTAGATCTAGGTCTCAATATATGCCGACGTTGAGGATCGGGCGACAAGTTATCAGTCGTAGGGATAACTTGAACTTCGTTACTATTCTCTGGTGAATCATTAGGTATTGACTGTCGCTCGGTCCCCATGTCCTCCCCCTCTGCTTCAGCATCCTCCCACCTCTCCTCAGGAATGGGTTCATTTACTGATTCCGTGCCTTCCGTGTCAACGGTACCCGGATTATTAACAGCATCCTCGATTAGGCTCGAAGAGTCTGAAGGTGAGGTGATAGAATCCGAACTCTTATCTGGCAAATTAGCAGAGGATGTTGATGTTAAAACCAAGTTGTCGTCTGCACTATAACTATTATTGTTCGTATATCGCAATATTTGGTCAATGTGGCGTCTACAATTTATGTTTTGATCTATTACGTAAACGAGGTACATTCTACTACCGATTTTGTTAATTATTTTACCTCTTGTCCAATATGGTTTACGATGTTCATAACATTTAACCCAAACGTCTTCATTGACCATAAATGAACGCGCTCGGTTACCGGGCTGGACCGGCCGCGCGGAATGCCCCGCGTCAGCGGTTTTACCTCGCGGCGGTACTATGAGGTCTAATCTCGAACGCAATTCACGACCAAACATTAGCTTAGCAGGAGTAACCTTGGTTGTACAGTGAACTGTATTACGATATTCGAACAAATAGCCCTGTAACTTAACATTTAATTGACTTATACATTGTGATTCTTGTTCTATAATTGATTTTATCATTCTTTTACAATTCCGAACGGCGCATTCAGCTAAACCGTTGCTAATAGGATGGTAAATAGGCGAGGTCACATGATTAACACCTATCGATTTACAAAAAATATCAAATTCTTGGGATGCAATTTTCGTATCGTTATCCGACACAATCGTAACAGGGAGGCCGAACCTCGTAAACAACAACGACAACTCTCTAATTAAATGTTTAGTAGTAGTACCGCATGTCATGTCTATACATTCGACCCACTTGCTAAAAGCGTCTACCACAATTAAATACGTTCTATGGGCTACCAACATGTAGTCAATGTGAATGCGATGCCACGGGCCCGGCGGCCGGCTCCAGCTGGCGGGCGGCGCGCGCGCGGGCGCGGCGCGCAGCGAGCTGCACACGGCGCACGCGCCGATCAGCTGTTCAATGTCACGGTCAATATTAGGCCACCACATACGGGACCGCGCGTTGCTTTTACATTTAACTATACCTAAATGGGATTTATGTAGCTCCTGCAATAGTTTGTATCTCAATATTTTCGGAATCACAACACGATGTCCTCTCATTATACAGCCTTTTTCTATTTCTAAATCATTCCTACAACGGAAATAAGGTTCAATTTCAGAACAACGTAATTTTCGCGGCCAGCCCTGCTGTATATACTTTGTTACTGTACCTAACGTTTTATCAGCCGCCGTAGCATTCTGAACATCTTTATAGGTTAACGGTGTTAAATTATCGAGTTGCAATGCGTTAACGTTCAGTACATTACACTGGTTTACAAGTGTTTTTCCCGCCTCGTTATCTGACAACGCCACCGGGCACGCGCGCGAAAAATAATCAGCAGCCATATTATCCTTCCCTGCAGTGTATTGTATCACGTAGTTATACGCAGATAAAATTATAGCGTACCTTACTAGCCGAGAAGCTGTCATCACCGATATACCGTGTTTTTTTCCGAATATGGCTAATAAAGGCTTGTGGTCGGTTCTTAGAACAAATGGTTCCGCGCGGCCATATAAATATTGATGGAATTTTTTAATTCCAAATATCAAGGCGGTCGCTTCTTTATGGAGCTGACTATAATTTCGCTCGCTGACTGTCAGTGAGCGGGAACCGTAGGCAAGGGGTCGCTCCACACCATCGGAGCCGATTTGAGCAAGAACCGCGCCCAGCCCCTCCGGGCCAGCGTCCACACTCAACAGCAGTTGCGCGTTGGGGTCAAAGTGCGCCAGGACGCGCTCGGACGCCAGCTCCTTTTTCATCCGATCGAAGGCGGCTTCGTGTCGTGGCGTCCACTCCCACCTCGCGCCCGCGCGCAACAATTCGTGGAGTGGACACAGTATGCTTGACGCATTTTTTACAAATGACCGATAGTAATTTACTAACCCTAGGAAACTCTTAAGTTCCTTAACATTAGTAGGTCGCGGTGCGTTTGTTATCGCTTCTACCTTTTTAGGACACTTGTGCATTCCATTTTTGTCAATAATATGACCTAAATAATTAACGCTCCTTTGGAAAAATGCACATTTATTTTTTTGTAATCTTAACCCGGCGTCTTGAAACCTTTCGAAGACTAACTTCAACCGGCCTAAATGTTCGAGTTTTGTAGCCCCCGTAACGCAAACATCGTCCAGAAAAACGGCGACACCCTCTATACCCGCTAGAAGGTTCTCGATAGCTCGCTGGAACACGGCCGGCGCGCTCGCGAGACCGAACACGAGCCGCGTGTACATAAACAAACCCTTAGTAGTATTTATTGTGGTAAGCTTTTGGGCATCGTCTGAAAGAACAAACTGGTTATAGGCCTGACTGCAGTCTAACTTGGAATAATATTCCCCTCCACTTAATTTAGCAAAAATATCCTCAATCCGAGGTAGAGGATATTTGTCTATGTATATGTCATTATTTACAGTAAGCGAATAATCCCCACATATTCTTACGCTGCCGTTTTGTTTTAAGACCGGCACTATTGGGGTTGCGTAATCAGAGTAGTTAACGGGAACTAAAATACCTTCCCGCGTCAGTCTTGACAATTCGTTTTCTACCTGAGATTTCAACGCGAACGGCAATGGTCTCGGCTTATAAAATTTAGGTTTAACGCCTTCCTTTAAATGAAGATTAACCTTGAACTTATTAAAGCAGCCTAATTCGTCACGAAATAATGGTTCAAAATTTGACAATAATGTTTTTACTTCAGAATCAAAAAAATCGTTTACAGTGATATTATTATTACGAGTACCTACCGCAAAGTATATATCAAATTTGACCATGAATTCACGACCCAAGAGCGGGTTTGCGCCATTTTCAACCACATAAAACGATAATCGCCTTGTCATGTCGCGAAACGTAACATTGGCTGCAATTCTACCCGCGGGAGCGATTTTATGGCCGTTATAGAAACAAATTCTGACATTGACCTTTTCTAAAGGAATGCGGGTGAAATGTTTTTTATATAGTTCGTAACTAATTACATTTGAACCTGACCCTGAATCTAGTTCCATGGTCAATTTAACATCATTATTTACAACGACAGGAATTAATATGGGATCGTAATTAACGCACCTCAAATTGAATAGCTGGCATTCCTCACACTCACTGCTGCCGTCCTCCGCCTCTTGAGGATGCGCTGAACTTCCAATACTGATATTGTTTACACGATTGGACGTGCACACCTTCTTAAGATGGCCTTTTTCGTTGCACTTTTGACACCGGTAATTCTTATACCTACACCTATACGCCGCGTGATTACGAAGTCCACAAACATTACAACGGGAAGAAGTGTCCTCGTTGTCTGCCGCGCGGCTGGTGTGCCTGCCGCGGCTTCCGGAACCTCCCTGACCTCCGCCGCTGCCGCTTCTCTTCGTGCTCGTGTGGAACACTGGCTCCTCCTTGAGCACCGCAGGGGTGGCCTTGGCCTGTCGGGCACACGCCGCCTGCTGAGCAAGCTCCAACGCCTTGGCGAATGTCAACTTCTCCACGTCCTGCTCACAGAGGCGATCCCGTTCTGGTCCCGCATTAAATCCTAGGACGAAACGGTCGCGAAGCATCATTTCCAGAGCAGATCCAAACTGACAGTGAACTGCCAGTCCACGAAGTCGAGCCGCCCAGTCTTCGATTTTCTCGCCGTCTGCCTTAATCGCGTTGTAAAATTTCGCTTTGTCCGTGAAGGTTGACCTCTTCGGCACAAAGTGCCCATTGAGTAATTGGAGCAGGTCATCGTACTTCTCTGTTTCTACCTCCTTTGGGTGCGCGAGATTTGCAAGTAGCCGGTATGCGTCATCCGAAAGATGCGTTAACAAAACCGCTTTTCTTTTCCCCTCTTCCGCAATCGCATTTAACTCTAAAAACTGCTTTAGTCGACTAACAAATATTTGCCAGTCCTGCGTATTAGGATCAAAGTTTGAAATACTGCCTAAATAACCAGACATATTTATTTCACTGCGCGCGTGGGTATGCACTATCCTCGTTAGCCACTGATAGATATAGGTACTTGGAAGGAAACAAGTGTGTACGATGCAAGCTCGTTTATTACTGGCGCGCAGGCCAGGATACAGCGGATGCGCAGGGGCGCGGTGACGTCACATGCATACATGTCAAATATCCTCTAGGAGAACTTTCAATGCTACGAATATAGAAAGGTTCCAATTAGAACTGCAGAATGTACATTGGGATCAGTTATTATCAGTTAACAATAGCATAAATGAAAATTACTATATATTTCAAAAGACACTAGTTCAAGCTTTAAATAAGTGCATTCCTAAGAAAACTAAAAAAATTAAATTAATACTTAAACACACATTTTTAACTCCGGGCCTAAGATTGTCGTGTCGTAATAAAAGACTGCTAAAACCAATAGTATCATCATCTAATAATGTTATTTTACGAACCTACTATAAAAAATATTGTAAGATACTATAAAAATCTGTGAATGTGTCTAAAAAACTGGGTAACAAATATATATTTCGTAATTCGCTCAATAAAACGAAAGCCATGTGGCAAATAATAAACAGAGAGACAAAGAAAAGTACAAGTAAAATAAAACGAAATATTCAAGTTAAAACGCTAGAAAATAGAACATTAACTGACCCGAGTGAAATTGCCAATTTTTTTAACAGATATTTCTCTTCGGTTGGAAACTCTGATGAGATTCATGTTTCTAATAACACGAATAAAAAAACCTTAACGGACTCACTTACCAAATCATTTTTTCTGAGCCCCGTCAAACCAAAAGAAATCCTTATGTCATTAAAAAGCCTTAGTAATAAAACTTCTTCAGGAATTGATGAGATTCCTCCTATTTTAATAAAAAAATGTGCCGAAATACTTACTATGCCTTACACCCAATTAATAAACCAGTCTTTCTCTGAGGGAGTGTTCCCGGACGCGTTAAAAATAGCTCTAGTAAAACCCATATTTAAAAAAGGAAAGAGTACTGATGTAGCTAACTATCGACCAATAGCTCTTCTACCAACTTCTGCGAAAATATTCGAAACTGCAATGATGAAACGTCTCTACACCTTCTATGAAAGGTGTTGCAAATGTGGAGGGATCTGCCGGGATGTCTCAAAACCACTACATTACTGTTGAATTTGGTATATTCAGAAAATTATTGCACAGAATTACAGAGAATACATGTTGCTCTTAGGGTTAGCTAGTGACGACAGATTTTTGGTGTTGCCATATAAAACTACCATAGACTAAATACCGATGCGTTCAGCTTTTCATAACATCCTCTGAACCGCGAAAAGGAAAACAGAATAGCAACAACTTCATGGTTTTTTTACTCTACATTGACTCTACATTAATTGTATGTTGACTCTACATTGACTCTACATTAATTGTATGTTGACTCTACATTAATTCTATGTTGCTTTACATTAACTAAACATTTGACTCTACAATTTACACAGTTCAATGTCCAAAATAATAATGCGAACCATCTAAAGTTATGTTACACACAATATGGTACAGAAAGCATAAACATTCATATCACAATAAAATGGTCAATCATAATGTGAACCATAAAGAGTTCGATGTCATACATACTATAGGTACTGTCAGCCTAAACATTAATAACACAATAAAAATGGTCAATTGAGTATCATTATTTCTCCATGTCAATATTAATATTATTATAATACTTAGTCACATTAAACATGTCTTTGGTTTCAATATAAATTAAATTAAACATTACAAACATGATAATAAATACCACCAAGTCATTCAAGTCAGTCTTAAGAAATATTAATATTATTAATGAATAATAGTGTAGCTTGCCTTCCTATACTTAATATAGGACTTTACAACTTACACTTACAATCATAATACAATGCAAAAAATTGCAGATATATAACAATCAATATTTAAAAAAAAACAAGTATAGTACAAGTAGATACTATGCATATCACTGAGCAATATTGACTTGCTATAATGTCAGTCTTATGTTAATAAAAATAATAAAATTTACTAAATAAATTTAGTTTCGTTAAACAGAATTATTGTTTCATTTCGTTCTCACATAGACTAATTAGGGATTTTGTAAAGCTTTGCGTTAGTCAAGAAATCGTCGCGGTAATTTTACGACCCTACCGAGCCTAGTGGAAGCAATGGATGGCTGGGATTCACTACTCACCTGCTGTGGGGTCTCGTCCGAGCTGCGAGGTACACCTGCCTCTAAGTCACAGTTAGAGTGCGAGTGTAGGTCGATTTTCTCAGGTTCACCAATACCTTCGTCAGTAGTGGATCTCAGCCACTCTTCAGATGCTGCCGACAGCTCTAACGGATAGAGCCTCTGACAAGCCCTCGATTTCTCACCAGTCGCTGTCCTTACTCTCGCCACCCTTGGCAGTCCGTCAGAACCTGAAACCAATTCTTCAATGATACCTAAAGGCCATTGAAGGCGACTCGACTCAGTCTCGACCAACACGATGTCTCCAACCGCAGGAAAATCAGCATCACACTTATTCCTGCTAACAAGCAAAGACAAATATTCTTTCTTAAACCGTTGCCGGAAGTCGGAGCGTAACTTTTCCACATACTTTAGTCTGACATTCAAACTTTTTGAATCTATTTGATCCATGTCTGGCATGTCTGCAGTAGGCAATGTATGTAAAAACATCATCGGAGTAAGAGGCCGAAGTGCGTCGTCGTCTGTTGTTACATATGTAAGAGGGCGGCTATTCACAACTGCTTCTACTTCACACAACAAAGTGGAAAGCTCTATGTATGTTACTGAAGCTTTACCTAGTATTCTACGTAGCATCTCTTTGATCACTCTTATAAGCCTCTCCCACCAGCCACCCCACCAGGGAGATGCTGGAGGTAGGAACTTCCATTTTACTGGCTGAAGAGTCGTTGATGTGTCCGTTTGTATTTCCATCCAATTCACATTTTGAAGCAAATTTGCCGCACCTTGGAAATTGGTACCTTGATCAGTGTAAATAGTACAAACGCGTCCTCTCCTCGCTATAAATCGGCGAAGGGCCATGAGGAAGCTTGCTGTTGATATGGATTCCACTATTTCTAGATGTACAGCTCTATATGTTGCACATGTAAACAATACTATCCAGCATTTGGTCTTGTCTTGTAAATATAAGGGTCCAGCCAAATCAATTCCTGTTGTTTGAAAAACAAACTTATTTTCAATTCTATCAATAGGTAAGGGAGCCTCCGGTATTCGGTAGTGTTTACTTTTCTGTCTTTTGCATATTACACATTTAGAGACTATTTTCTTAACAAGCCATCTAGCACTTAAAATCCACATTGTTTCTCTAAGGTTTGATAGCAATGTTGTTGTACCTGCATGTTTTAAGTTCCGATGTGTTTGTTCCACTAAGCGTTGCACAATCTCATGTTTTCCAGGTAAAATGATCGGATTCACAAATGCTGCCGTTTCATGGCACAGATTCAGTCTTGTTTTTACTCTGATGATACCATTTTCGTCCATTGTGGTGTTAATGTTATTAGGTAGTGTATGCCCTGTGAAACTTTCTCTTTGCAGTAACTTATGCAATGCTCTTTCTGCATACATGTATTCTTCATTACAATCAATTCTTCAGTCGTAGTCAATGCGCGAAGCGACGCGGACGCATTGCTGAGTAATTATTAAATTATTAATAATGATTTAGCGCGGCCCGGCCGCTGCTAACGATTTGTCACAATGAGCCAGCAACGTGAGCCCATTGTGAACGATTTCTTAGCATTTCTGCAGCAGAAGGAGAAGCTGTTGCGAGATGGAGCGATGGACGGGGAGAAGGCTGTGCAGCTTAGTTCCTGGGCATCGACATTCACTGTCGATGACTACTGCGCAGCGAAGCAGGTGCTGTGCCAATGCCTCGGGATTGCCGGCACATATGTTCCTCACCGGAGAGGGGATGAAACCGGAGAAAAGACCCTTGGGGACATCAAGAAAATCCTAAAGGAGTATGAAGACCGGCTTCCGGAGTTCGTGAAGATGGGAGCTAGCCTGCCATCTGACCCTCTGGATGACGTGGACGTTCGCAGCTTGTCGAAGGAAATCGTGGCTCTAAAGACAAGACTTGCCGATGTAATTTTAAAGTTTGACGCGGCCCAAATAACGATTGCCGAGCTACGCGACGAAATCACCAGTTTGCGGAATAACGCTCCTACTCGGCAAGCGGCGTCAAATTTCAAAACCGTAGTCCGACCCGGCTCGTGTGCCGAGTCATGTTTGCGCGTTGCTGACACTGTAAAATGTGTCGCACGTGCCGATCCGCCGCCCGCGCAGCCCCCGCGCGTGCGGCCGCCTCATGTTTCCTCGAAGCAACGTAAGCGAGCTTATGCCGACGTCGTTGCTGGACAGCAAGTCGCAGCTGGCCAGGTCAACACACCCTCTAAAGCGGGTGAATTACGGGCTCCCAATAGGGAAAAGACCTCCCGCACCTGTGTGGATAAGGAGGGCTTCACACTGGTGGAAAAGAAGAGTAAGGTGCGCAGGGCGCCTCGTAAGACTTTGTGTGGCACCGCCGAGCCGGTTAATTCTGGTCTTCGGGTCGCTACACCGGGTAAGGCGCTCTATGTGTCGCGCCTGCATTACTCCGCCGTGGCTGAAGACGTGGTGGAGTATGTCCGCCGGAAGACTGGCTTCGCGCTGAGGGTGCAGCAGCTGCGGTCGCGCCACTACGTGCACTTCAGCTCGTTCGTGGTGCGCGTGCCGCGCCCGCTGCAAGACACCATCGCGAGTGCAGACTTCTGGCCGAAGGGCGTTGTGTTTCGGCGGTTCCGGGGCAATCTGCCGAACCCTACGCCGGTTCAGATGATTCGACAGAGCCACGCTGTTGTGTTACCTAAACCTATTTAATGTTTTTATTATTGTTTTTTTTTTCTCTGTGTCTGTGTATTTGTATCTCTTTTAATTTTAGTTTCACGACGCATTGGTGTAAACTGTAATGTCGTGTAAACTTTTGTTTCAATAAAATAAATAAAAAATAAAATATGTTTTGTTGTAACCTATATTGTTTCCTTCTTGGGTTCATTCGCAGTATCCAAGCAACCAATCTTACGATTTGATTGTATTTGGAAAAGTGCATTAACCTTGAGCTAAAGGGTGGTGAAACAATACCAACATTTACTGCTGATTGAAGTTTTTCTTCTTTGCGAATTATTTCTTCATGGACATCATTTTCCAGTGGCTTAGATGCAGGCCATTTCTCCACTGGCAGTCTCATCCATGCTGGGCCATTTAACCAATTACTGTCTATGAATTTCTTAGCATTGCAACCTCTTGAGGGAAGATCTGCAGGGTTACATTCACCAGGTATGTGGTGCCAATCATCAATGTTAGTATTTTCACAGATCTCTTTCACTCTGTTACTAACAAATGGTTTCCATTGGCTTCTTCGTTTTAACCAAGCAAGTGTGACTGCCGAATCTGTCCAGAAGTAAACTTTGTATTTAATACATTTTTCTAATATGCCTGAGTTAATTACTTCTTTGTATAACCTTGATGCTATTACAGCTGACATCAATTCTAACCTGGGCAAGGACATCTTTTTACCAGATGGTGAAACTCTGCTTTTTGCCATTAAAATTTGTACCTCAACATCTTTGTTTGACTGTGTTCTTATGTATACACAAGCAACAAAAGACTTCTCACTTGCATCACAGCAAACATGTAATGTTACATCGCATTGTTCCAGTGGTGCCTTGCTCAAACGTCTAGGTATTTTACAATTTTTCAGTAGCGGTGTATATCGACGGCCCCTACGTAAGTTGTCGTAAGTTAAAAATGGCAAGTTTACAGGAGAGCACTTTAAAGTTTGAAATGTGTATGGTGGTCACATAGTTCAATGGATTGCTTTGAAAATTGGCATAAACATTAACAAAGATACTGTCTTTATAGTGATATAATTAGTTTTCTGATATATTTCATACTTTAGCTGGAATTGCACTTACGACAGTATATGACGGAGAAGAGAATCTAAAAATTGTGGTATGTATTACTAGCGTCACTTTACGCTGGGGGTCATAAATGGTCATTGATCGTAAGTTACACATACTACAAGATTCGTCGGAATTATGCGTGTAAGTTTTGTGGTATCTGTTATTTACTACATTATTTTGCGGAAACATTATAAAAACTTTGTGTTAGTTACTATATTTTGCCATTTAACAAACAATTTAATAGTATTTTTATGAAAGCCTGATGGAATATTTTGCGAAAATTAAGCAGGTGAATAGTTTTTTGTATGTTTTATTATGAAAAATAGATCAGGTACAGTATTTTTGTACAGATTCTCGAAAATGTCGTGGTGAATGAAGACTAAATTATGTAGTTGGGTTTGATGTAGTGAGTACTAGAAACTTTAATAGTACATTACTATAGAGGACGGGAAACGAAAGGTTACACATACACAAACGTATACGTCAATTTTTTTTAAACTATTTGAGAAAATATTTTACCCGGTGATATTGACATTAGTTCTTTTTTTACTGTGAAATGCCAAGATGTTCTGACACTTTACGAGTTACTTTCGGTATTTAACTTTTTAAAGCAAGTTCCTTCGGGTCCTTTGCAGTCCTAAGACTAAGTAGTTATGAAATGCCTTTACATATCAAATTCAATCATCGAACCAGCGAGATGGTACTTCCTGGTTTAATTTGACGTACGTAATGCCAACATTTCATTGCAAGTTTGAAAAAAAAATATTAAAGGCATTGTAGCTCATAACAAGTTACCTACTGTGCACATGAAATTCATCGAACATTTCCTGAATAGTTGCTATTTCGTTTGACAATGGGAGTATTATTTGCAGATTGAAGCAAAGAGTTATCTTATAATGTAGTTCTGGTACTGGTCAACATTTTGATGGATAAATTTGAGCAGAGCGCATTCGAGAGTTGTCCGAATAGGCCGAGATGCTAGTTACGAAATGTGGATGACGTTTTTGCGGTAATTCCTGATAGAGTTGTTGATGTGTTACTAACCAATCTTAATGAGATGCATCCCAGAATAAATTTCACATTAAAGAGAAAGGTGGATGGGACACTTCGTTTTCTTGATTGGTTAGTAATGTCAGAATGATCGTCTGTTACAAAAAGTCTATAGAAAAGTTACCTGCTAACTGGTTTGTAACATTATCTCGCAAACCTATTCTCGCGGTTCTGTGATTCATAATACATGCGAAATGAGTTTATATCGTTTATTCATATCACATCATTCGCCTATTTCAGTCCACTGTTGGACACAGGTATCTCATATTACCTCCTGTTATCTAAACTATTAAAGATGTTGCAACATGTTAGACGAGACGAGACGTTGGAGAGCTTTAAGAGGAACAGATATGGTTGGAGACAAAGTCAGCGTACAAGGAGCTCAGGGACGTTTCGACATCATCACACAGTAGAGAAGGCACCAGCATTCTGGCCTCATATGAAAGGATTGACAAACGAAATTGGACGCCTATTACGCCGGAGGTTTAGCATTAAGACCATTTTGCGTCCTCATATCAATATGAATATTTCTTACGCTCTCCAAAGGACGGGAATTCACTTGGCAGCTCGGGTGTTTATCAGATACCGTATGGCTTCGGTAAGGAACGACGTAATGAGTCTACAAGTCTCGGAGCAGATATGGAGTATCAAGGACAGGGAGATAGACAACTCGGCTGTGGTGGACGCATACGATACAGGCACATTGCATATCCTAAACGCTTTGATAAAGCGAGGATGCTGGTACGGTAAAGATGCTACCTGCCACGGAAGATATACAGAGCGATTAAGATTAATTTTAATCGGAATGGGGGCTGGACTGAGCCAACGGCATAGAAGCCGGTAATCTCCGAGCTAATAATGATGGTTTTGTGCACACAGTGACTTCGTGTGCTTATCATATGTTACGTAGTGTTCGGTGACACAAACCCGCAGTCGGACATGAGATCAGTGCCGGTGCAAGACCACCATTTACGGAATATACATGAGTTTAACCGTTTAATTATAATTTTGTGCATAAACAGTCTGTTGTTTCTGTCATTCAGCATTAACGTTGTTTTGAAATTATGATTACATGGCAGATTAATGACTTCTCTCACAGTGCAAGGACATAAAAAATCAGGTAACAAAAATGCCTTCAGCTTCAACTACATCATATTATGAGATCAATATTAAGTACTTTTCAATGTCATTATAATCTTAAAGAACAGTCATATCGCTTTCACGATTAGATACTGCAGCTGTTGGCGGTTTCATCCAGTCAGCAGTCAAATCGGCGATCTGCAGACGATGATTTCACTGATGACTGATGACTAAATACTCGTAAATGAACCCACCAACTGCTGCAGTATTTAATAATATAAGTGTCTTGGTCACTATCACAAAAATGCCGTTTTATTACAATGAATTCTGCATTTCTTTATCGTTTGGTTCAAAAGAAAGTGGCGAACCTATATAATGAGCAGAAATTATTGAAATACGCCAACATTATAATTGTAAATTGTAGTAACTCCGTATTTGATCCGGCGCATACTGTCTTAAATATCACTTACCATAGAAATTTAAAAACAATTTCCGACGAAAAATGTCTCAAGTACACATACAACACAAAAAAATAAATAAAATCCAACGTAAATAGTAGTAAGTTAAACTTAAGACAAAAGACCGATCTTGAACTCCGAAGTTAGTTGTGGTAAGTGATAACATACTACAGTATTCGACGGTATTATTAAAAAGTCAAAATCCATACTAATAAATTCGCACATAATTTATGAGTGAAATCGAACAAATTGCAACTTTGCTTAGTGGTTTTAAATCATTTTTATTTCGCAAGCGTCTTTTATTTCATCTCGGACCTTTTGTTTTAACTGACCAACGGCCGTTCCGAAAATTAATTTTGGTCTTGCAGTTAGTTTGAGTTTGTCCCCGATACAGTGTCTTACTCTTATCAAATAAAATGTATCGTTTATCCATTTTTGTCTCATCTAGTTGTTAGTTTTTGGTAAAAAATGATCATTCACGAAAAACCTCTGCTCCACCGCGTATAAGATCGTAACTGGCACTTACGATGCGTGAGCGCGGGTGGCCACCCCGTATTAACTGTCGTAAGTACACTTACTACAGTATACGACGATGTTATTTTAAGTTACGACAGTTTTCGGGTTTCAAAAACCTATTTGTAATAGGATTTATTAATTTTTTCTTCGTGGAACCGATACATTCATAAAATATATAATGTTTTATGAAATAAAATAAAAATCCCAATTTTCAAGTTACGACAATTTACGTAGGGGCCGTCGATATGCAAGCCATTGTTTGAATTCTTTGGCTAAATATTCAGATATTTCATCGTCCCATCCACATTTTTCTGCCCAAACTTTTTGTAATATTTGTTTAGGTACTATGGTAACTGCTGAAATGATTCCAAGTGGATCAAAAGCTTGCTGTGCAACTGAAAGTATGTACCTTTTTGTTATTTTACTAGGTATGGTTCTGTCTTTGGGCATGTTGCAGTATATTGCATCTTGCTTTGTATTCCATGTCATGCCGAGCACAGGAACTTCCTCTTCAGTACTATGTTCTTCAGGTGCAGTGATCCATCCTCGCAGGTCAAATTTCGCTTCTTCCATTAATATTTTGGACTGTGAAATAAATTTGTTTACTTCATCACGTGTGTCAAGGCTGGTTACACAGTTGTTAACATAGAATGACAGTTTCAAATGTTGGGCTGTCTCTCTATATTGTTCGAGACAATTTTCTAAATGGAATTTAATTGTAGCCATTAATAAAAATGGACTGCAATTTATTCCAAACACAGCTCTATTATGTTGATAGACTATTAACTCATCGCATTTATCAGGATTTTTCCACCAAAGAAATTTTAAATAATTGCGGTCGGCTTCAACTATAGATAGCTGTAAAAATGCCTTAGCAATATCGGCAGTTACTCCATAAGCACCTCTTCTAAATAAAATTAATAATTTTGGTATTAATTCTATCATGTTAATACCTTTTTCTAGACAGTCATTAAGAGACAGGCCTGTGGCACTTTTAGCTGAGGCGTCAAAAACTGGCCGAACTTGGGTTGTGGAATTTAGTTTAATCACTGGTCGATGAGCTAAGTAATGACCTGAATCATTCTTGTCATTACACAATTCTGATATGATACCTTCCTTTTTCCAATCTTGAAAAATTTTATTATAATTATGAAGGTTACCTGTAAGTTTCAGTTTGTTAGTGGTGACATCTAGTCGTTTTCTTGCAACTTCATAGTTTGTTCCAGGTTCGGGGCACCCTTCCTTCCACAGCAAAGCCACTTGATAACGGCCATCATTAATTGAAATATTATCCTTAAACGAAATTAATATTTCTTTATTAGCCATATCCTTGGATTGCTTATTATAGGGGTCCTGTATTCCTAACAATTCTATGTCCCATAAATCAGTTACATCTTTTGGTGGTTCCTTAAATACACATAGAGATGTGTTTATAACTGTTCCACCAGACTGGTTAACAGGTCCTTGAATGGTCCAACCCAATTTGGTTTGCATTCCTAATAAATTATCATTGAAATAAACCATATTACTTGTAATGATGGACCCTAAATAATCTGAACCAATTAATAGACCAATATCGTACTCAGGGAAATTGAGGTCATTAATAACAATATTCATGTCCTTCAATTTTTGAATTAACATATGGTCCCTTAATTTTGGTAGGTGTTCACAAATATTAGCCTCTTCCAATGCCATGATCTTAGTTGTAAATGAATTGTTCAAATCACTCACCTGTAATTCATAGCATTTGTGTACCTTTGTAGGCTTAGATTCACCTCCAAATACTGTTTGACCAATACTTTCTGTCCCACATTCCTTCATCTTCAATGCTTTCACCACAGAACTCTTGACATAGGTCCGTTGAGATCCACCATCCACCAAAGCACGAACTCTGATGGTTTTGTTACCGTTTGTGAGCTCCACCATTACTGTCTGTAAAAGAGTTTCATTAGTATTGCGAGTGACAAGCATAGTATTATCTTTATTATGAATCGTGGGACATAATATGACATTATGTCTTTTTTGACAAACTATGCATTTTACAAATGCCTTACATTTGTTTGCCATATGTCCTTTCCTCAAACATATGTAACAACATCCTGACTTTTTAATTGCCTCCTTCTTTTTATCCAATGACATGGTATTAGCCTTACTACACTGAAATATTAAATGATTGCTTTTACCACACAAACAGCATTCGTAAATGTCAGATTCCTTACCTGATTTGTTTGTTCTTACACTGGATAATATACAGGCCGCAGTTGGAGTGTTGGTCTCGGGGCTGAGGAGCTGCTTAGGGTCGTCACTGCTGTTGGATGAACTTTGATTTATGAAATTAGACCTAGCCATCCTAATGCTTTCTTCAGACTCAATTTCTTGGTTAAAAAATTCTAAAAGAGGCGTTAGTTGTTTAGATTTCTGACTTCTATTCCACGCAACAAGTACAGATTCAGGTAGTGCAGATTCAACAAGTGGATACAAGATTGTTTCATATTTATCCTTTGTTACATTTAGTGATTCTAAACAAAGCAGACAACTAGTTAATTTATCATACAAAGTTTTCATGTTTAAATGATTTTGTTTTTGATTTAAAATTAATTTAACTATTTCTCTAATATAAATTTGAATTAATACATCTTCACGGGCAAATCTAGCCTTTAGTTGACTAATCACTTTAATATAATTATCTGCAGAAGGCGGGAAACTTTCCACTATAGATCTTGAACTTGAATTTTCTTCAGTAGACTGCAACAAATACTGGAACTTGTCTTCAGGCTGAAGTGATGTAGCCTCGTGGATTTTCTTAAATTGATTCCAGAAACTCAACCAATTTTTTGGATCATCATCAAATTTTCTTAATTCCAATTTGGGTAGCTTCAAATTAGGTACTGAAGAGGTAGCAGGAGTTAATGAATCTTCTTTAATCTTCAAAGTGGTAATGCTTATATTATCTATTAAGTGTTTAACTTCGTAATATTTGCGTTTGTAAGATTCTGCCTCGTCTATTTCCTGGGTAAATGTTGCTTCATCAAAGTTATCCAACATGTGGTTTTGAATTGTAGTATTCAATGTATTCAATTTGGTTATTTTTTCTTCTAAATATTTAAAGTCGATTATAGCATTGTTGTTCTCTTTGTTTGATATATGAGACATTAACGTTGAAATTGTTCTTAAACATAGTCGGCGTATTTGATCCCTCTCAAGCTTTGCTTTCGTAAGTTCAGTAGCCAGTAGCCATATTGAATAGTTGGTTGGTGTAGAGATTTAACTTACTTGAAGATTGCAGAAAGTTCGGTATAATACGGTCGCCAGTTGTTGCAAATGTGGAGGGATCTGCCGGGATGTCTCAAAACCACTACATTACTGTTGAACTTGGTATATTCAGAAAATTATTGCACAGAATTACAGAGAATACATGTTGCTCTTAGGGTTAGCTAGTGACGACAGATTTTTGGTGTTGCCATATAAAATTACCATAGACTAAATACCGATGCGTTCAGCTTTTCATAACAAAAGGTTTAAAATTCTTCATGACGATCAAAATGGCTTCAGACAAAATCGTTCTACGACATTGGCTGTATATACATATGTAAAACAAATAATAGACACTATTGATAATAAAAAATATGCGATAGGCCTTTTGCTCGATATGAGTAAGGCTTACGATAGAGTCAGTCATGAAACTTTGTTAATGAAACTACATAAAACGGGAATCAGGGGACTGCCCCACAAATGGTTCGAATCTTACTTAAGTAACCGCTCCCAATATGTAGAGATTGAAAGCACAGACTTTCAGACAGGTAAAAAACAGTATGTAAGGTCTGATAGAGTCCTTACTACTTGTTCTATCCCTCAAGGCAGCGTTTTGGGATGTTGTTTATTTCTTGTATACATCAATGATCTTCCAAAAATTTTAGATAACCATAGTATACTTTTCGCGGATGACATCTCTATAATCCTTCCGTGCTCTGATGTCCTTGAAGTAGAATATAAATTGAACATGACTTTGCAAACAATACTAAACTGGTTAGAAACACATAATCTTAAACTAAACCTAGAGAAAACGAAAATTATTCAATTCAAACCACATCAGAAACAATCACTACCAATTCAGTATAGTTTTAATGATATAAGGATTGATTCAGTTACCTCAGCCACCCTACTGGGAGTAGAATTGGACACCCACCTGAACTGGAAATCGCATATCTGTAAATTATCCAATCAACTGTCATCTTTTATATACGCTTTCCAACACCTCAAACGCGTCACAGACTTTGATACGGCTCTCACAGCCTACTACGCATATGCCTACTCCCGAATGTCTTATGGTCTAGTACTGTGGGGACAAAGTACTGATGTAGGAAAAATTTTTATTCTTCAAAAGAAATGTGTTAGAATTTTAGCAAACATTGACCAAATGGAATCATGTCGACCTTACTTTATTAAATTTAAAATACTTACCTTAACTTCTATGTATATATTTGAATGTAGCAAATTTATAAAAAAAACACTTTGAAATGTATGCCCCAATAACTGACATTCGAAGAAATAACAGATACCTTAATAAACTTAAATTGCCTTTCTCTCGAATGAAATTGGTATCAATGAGTCCTCATCACATGATGATTAAGATTTATAATAAGCTACCTAACTCATTAAAAAGCCAGGAGAAAATGAGTGTATTTATAAGTAAATTAAAAAAGTTTCTCCTAACTAAATGTTACTA